>MU005578.1:1113006-1237704 GCA_010405425.1 Lentithecium fluviatile CBS 122367 | reverse complement strand
CTACTTCAGCCTCCGCACCGAAATCATCTGTAAGGCGCTTCTTTCTTCTAACATAGTGACGAAATCGCCACTAACGCGTGTCCAGCCAACGCTCGCTACCTCTACGGCAACACCAACGATTTGAACCCCCTCTCCAGCTTCTCCAACCCGACCATGAGCGACCCCGCCGGCTTGCATGGAGGCGACCGCAACGCCGACGAGTACAAGGTCGTGCTGGTTGTTTATTGCCGCATCGACAACTGGATGGGGGGCAGGGTCCTTCTGGAGAGTCGCGGCCGAACCCAACTGGAAGCCATGTGCCGAATGGCGGCGTCGATCCAATATGAGGTCAATCGAATAAGGAGTGAGTTTGTTAGAGCACGATTCCGCAGAGATGAGCGATGTTAATGGCTTGGTGGAGTCGCCGAAGCGATTGCTATAGGTGACTCGTTCGTCGACATGAACGACTCCGGCTGAGAGCCTCCTGGCGGACATAGTCTTCGACGGATTGGCGGTCTCTTGCGAGATTGAAGAGGATCAGGCGGCGTGATAGATTGGACGTTTGCCTGCGCAATATCGTATAGCGAATGTGAAAAAGAGATTTCTTGAAACCCTGAACCACCGTGACTAACTCATTCGTCCTCAATCAGCCCCGGAAAGTATGCGGCCTAACTCTCGAGACAATAGGCATTGAAGCCCATCAGGATTGGTTTTGCAGACGCTGTATCATGGCCAGAGTCACAAGGGCATAGTCGATGCGTAAGCCCGTGTCAAACAGCAGTCTCCTCAGAAGGCGTGTCAAGCTTTTAGCAGCCAAGGTGAGGGAGAAAGAAGGGACGCTGGATCCCCGCGCAGGTTTACCGCTTCCTGCCTTTACCTGATCGCATCCTTCGCTGCTGAGTTCCCCGTCCTTGGTATATAAACCCCACTGTGCCCTCTTCCAGTCTTCTTCCCTCCACTCCACAATTCTGATACGCCACCATGATTAACGCTCACACGCTCATACTACGAAAGGCATCCGAAACTAGCCACGTCGTCGATAACGGCAGTTTCGTGCAGGACGGCGAGAAGGTATGTATACCGTACGGGGACAATATGATACTTCGCCGGTTGTATATGGAAATCATATCCAGACTACTGTCAACATGCCCTACCTTATGATGCCCGCCTCGTACAACCAGGCAGCTGACACAACCAGATACGCCAGCTCATGGACCTCAAGAACTTCGCGCTCGGCAATGCGCGGCTGTTGTATGGCAGCGAGCAGCGCAAATTCTACGGTATGCACTCTCTGGCTTCTTTCATTAGCACCAGCTGATGGGCATGCAGACATCGTTGTTGGAGCGAATGAGGACGGGAAGTACGCAACAGTTCTCGTGTGTTCATTCGACGGCGCCACCAAGATCCTGCGCAAGGAAGTCGCGCTTTGTCCTCTAGCTGCCACTCAGGCCATCGTCGACGGCTTGGTCATGGACACGGGCCTTCTCTTCTGTGAGTCTTTCAATGACTATACGATGAACGCTAATGCATAGCAGCAAAGTACGATGTTGGTGACCAGATCAGCGACCAGCAAGGCTTCCGTAGCGCCGAGACCGGCAAATTCGAGCTGGACGACAAGAAGACGGCGAAGACCTCGATGCCAGTCGACGATACCAACGCACTCCGCCGTTCGTACTACCACAAGTACGTCCCGGCTGCTCCGCGTGCAGACAGGGAGCGCGGCGGTATCGCTAGAGGCTACAAGCGTGGACGTCTCGAGTATGACTAGAGATTAAGGGCGGCAGGGCGAAACTCGTGAATACATTTGGGAACTGAGTCTGATGTCGGAATTGAACTCCTTCAAGCGTATCCATATCACCCTCAAGGAACGGTGTACCCGGTAATAGACTAGCAGTACATAGAGCAATGTGTATCAAAACGGATGAGACAGTTGAGATGAAGAACGACCGGGCCGATCAAATCCTGCCCTGAAGATCCCCGCAGCACGCCAACGCCCATTGAGCCTAGCGCCAAAGACCCCTGCCATCCAGCCCATACATCACAACCACCTCAATCTTTCCACAATTCCTCCTGCGTCTTCCTCAGCAAGTCCTCCATCGCTAAATTCAAGCTCGTCTTCACCGCGCTCCTCTGAATCACCTTGCTGTCGATGTCCACCTTTCCCGGGCCCTTGTGCGACTCGTCGTAGCCAATCAGGAAGACGCGGAACTGGTTTTGGCTGCGGGCGCGGGCGCTGGTGGTGATATCATAGGTGCGTGGGCGTCCGCTGATTGAGCCGCCGTGCTGCTGCTTTGCGTTTGCTGCGAGAGGGTGTTAGAGGTATGACGTAAGGGCTGGCGTGGGCAGGTGCGTACACAAGATCATCGATTTGAGGTTGTTGAAGACCTCGAGGGAGTCTTTGGAGTGGGATGAGCTTGCAGACATGTTGGCGATGAATGTATAATCCAATGTAGAAGGTCAATAAAAGTTGGTAGAACATGGGAGTTCGGACAGCAAGAGATATATGCGGCATTCCATGCAGATGACGCAAGCGGTCCAGCCGGTATGTGGCGTCAACACCTTGTTCCAGGATTTTCTGCGGAGGATTTCGACGGGTGAGCTGCGAAAATTATGGGCCCACGCGACGCCACATGTCGTGTCTTCCTCTTTGTTGGGAGCCTCACAGCTTCACTAGGTTGCAACCAACATGGTCACGAGACTTCCGCAGCGACCCTACACGCAATTTGGAGAGGGTTCGCAGGGCGATGCATGGACAGCATTTGCAATGGAACGTTTCTTCTCGTCGTTTGGTGGAAGCGACTAAAGCAGCTCAAAGCCGGGTCTATTCAATGACAACAATAGGTTCTAGCCACTAGCGCCCATATGGATGAGCTTTACCAATTTCGTTCCTGGGTTTGAGGACCTCTCAATTCCAAGGCTGACGCAGGAATGTCAAAATGTTGCGCGTAGAGATCGCCAGATATGAGCCCCTGCGAAGAAGGATTCTCTGTAAGTTAACATGCTCTTGTGGGGAGGCCGGACGCTGAACTAGGTAAAGCAACGCGCCGATTGTTCATGGCGCCTCGCCTCGCGTAATTCATCACGGTTACGCCATTGTTACCTCGCGACAAGTGACTACAGGTGGTGATGGCTTCCGAGTTGCACTCGTAGCATACTCATGGCCGAACGGTTCTGCGGAAGGGATACTCTTGCGACGAAGCGCGGCCAAGGTCCGCCTAATTGACGCGGTGCGAGATCTAGTCATCGAAATGGAAGCAGATCTAGCTGCCGAATTGGGAGTATGCGACACCAGGACGGACAGTGGGATATCGGACTCTCGATGTGGAAGATGACGACGACGAGATACCTCAAGCTGTGCGCTCGCCGATGGACATGTCCGGTTATAGAGGAGTTTCGCCGTCGCAGTCTCCGCTGACTGTCAATCGCTTACCGCGCAAGGGTTTGGCGGAGTCACGGTCCTCCTCTGTGATCGTTGCTGAGACGCTTCGCCACCATTCGACTTCCCGTTACGTCGCCGATCGTTCTACACGAGCCCAAGGATATGCCGAATCGCAGGCAAAGATGGACTATACAGGCCCGACTATTTCTCTACTCCTTTACACAGCGTATCGGAAGCCGACCGAGGCGCCTCAACAAGATTACATGCCATATCGGCCTGCTTCATAAAGCATGCCCAGTCCAAGAACGTGAATGAGCTCTACGGGCGTTCTGGATCTCGTTTAAGATCATGGTGCTGTTACCCATCAAAGATAAACAGGATATACAATCCATCGGAGATGCCGCGTACGCCTGGCTATTTCGTGAGGCGCTTGAATGACGTTCCTTAAACCGTGCCTCGTCAACAGCAGTACGTCGACGCAGTAGAGCCACAGCGGACAAACATATAAAATCGTCAAACGTTCAATTTCGGTTCAGATTTAGCGGTAAGATGCCCAATTTATGCTGCAGAGGCGGCCCGTAGAGTCGTTCGTGGTGCAAATGGTAGGCGACGATGAATAGGTGGGCCTGGCATTGAAGCTATCCACGAAACCCTGCTGATTGACACGTCACACATCAAGCCACTGGTCACACAGCAAAATATCTCGCTGCCCCAGGCAGCAGTCGACGCGTTCGCAAGGTTACACAGCATATAGTTCCGCAACATTGCACGTTCCATCTCCTTCAACACAAAAACCTAGACTCTTCGCATCCGCCGCATTTCATGTTGGTGGGCTTCTGGGGTCCATACTCTAAGAGCTTCTGAATCGGAGGCGAACGTTGGTGTGAAGGAATCGATCGATACCTGTCTCCATCCTAGAGCGCGCGCCACTCGGCGGCATCTCTCGCAATGTCAAATAGCAATGTTTTTAATCATTGTAAGTCGCACTTCCCCATTAAAACTCTTCTCGCTAAATTGCCAAAACCAGCCTATCGCAACCTCCACATACCAATCGACGCACCCCTCGAACTGAAGCCTTCGCCTGGCAAAGGATGGGGCGCCTTCGCAACAAGACCTATCACCCAAGGAACCATCGTCCTAAAAGAGACACCTCTCTTCATCATCCACAAGCCCC
Source organism: Lentithecium fluviatile CBS 122367 (assembly GCA_010405425.1). NCBI lineage: Eukaryota > Fungi > Ascomycota > Dothideomycetes > Pleosporales > Lentitheciaceae > Lentithecium > Lentithecium fluviatile. The sequence continues at coordinate 1,233,172 of MU005578.1, read as the reverse complement.
ATGAAGCAATCACGGAGCAAGATCTCTGGACCGCTTTCCAGGCCTTACCTCCTCGCGACAAACAACTCTTCCTGTGCATTCGCGACAACCCTTCAACACCTTTCGCGAGTATGACCGGAATGTTCGCAGAGAACTCGTTCGCTCTCACGAGACCCTTCGGCCACGGACTATTCCCGCTCCACTCCCGAATCAATCACTCATGCCTACCGAACTGCAAGCTTCCCGACCCAGCGGAAGGAACGACGACACCCGGCGATGGCGCCATCACCTGCTTCGCGACCAAAGACATCGCGTACGGAGAAGAAATAACATTCTGCTACAACACGGATTTCGAATGCCGAACCCGCGACGATCGATACCGAGAATTGCGATTCGCGTGTAACTGCAAGGCCTGTACACTCGGAACGCCCTTCCAGCTTCTTAGCGACATGCGTCGGACGCTGATCAGGGGACTGCAGTACCTCACAACCGGAACAGATCTAGATGGCCAAAAGGACTCCTCTCAGACGCCTCTCATCGTCGATCCGGATCTGAAGAAGGATGCAGAAACCATGAGCATCCCTCTTTCGAATAGACTGGTCTACAGTCTATTATCCATGGCGTTGGTGGAGCAAGAGGGACTTATGGACGAGTTCACGGTCCGGCGGATGAACCCTGCTATCCTGCTGCTAGCAAGCCGATTCCGAGACAAGCAAAATGCAGAGATTGCCGGGGCGGCTATGGGAAGGGAGATGTGGACAGAGAAGTTTGGCGTGGCGGTGGAAATGTTTGGGCGCGGGGATGTTGGGTTTGAAGAGATGCTGTCGGAGCTAGGCATCGCTATAGGCTGACTCTAGGCACACATATATACTAGAAGAGTTGGGAATAGGTCTGAGTAATTACTTTTGCCCCCCAGCACCTACGCTGGCACCTGTCTGGATCTGCTTCCCAAGCTCCAAGACCTAAGGCTCCGTGTGCTTTTTGACAATATCAGATTGGCAGCGTCCAGGTGGTAGAAGCACTGTAATGTCCATCCCTGAGTGGAGAGACGCACGCCGAGACGAGACGAATTCGCAGTTCGAGCATCTGCATTCTTTCCAACGTAAGCCGCTCAAGCTATACTCAATGTATTATTATTCTAGACCTGTGTTTCTTCTCAGGAACCAGTGTGCAGCGGAAAAGCCTTAGTGTTGACCATGCTGTCGATCGTTTTGCTGACTCTATGAAAAGCCACTGTTGTAGTTCCCTCCTGCTAACTTACAAATTTTAAAGGAACTCGGAATTTTGGAGCCGCAGGAGGAGAGTTTAGCGAAGGAAGAATCATATTCAAGTATTTCAGGCTATGTAGACATAGGGAAGATGCATCCCGGGAGTTTCGTCGGCCTGGGCAAGGGGCCCCGATCTTAGCCCTGCATAGCAGCGTCTTTATCGAGGTTTAAGGAACATTTGAAGAGACTTGGCCTACATCAATGTGCAGATACGATACGGTATTGATTTACCCTGTCAGATTAGTCATTATAACTAAGCTGTGGCGCATGTGCTTTACAAAGAAAATCCATTGGTGCTACGGATCCTTTGTGTGCGTGCACAGCCCGGGACCGGCTGGATGCTCTCAGTTGCCCAATCTCCTTCCTATCATAGCAATAACCTAGTTATTAGTTATATTGGTTCTTTTCGCGTTTGCGGATATCTGCACCCAGAAGATGAGACCTTACAGCGACCTGCGCTGGCTCACGGCATGGTCTTAGTTTAATACCAGTACCCGCAATCTGTCAATCTGTTCTTCATTCTTCTTATCTCATTAACGGAGGTACACCGGTGTTCACCAATTCCCAGAGGGCCAGAAATCGGTACTACCACATCATCAATCTTCCAAACGTTTCCTCACCAATTTCGATATATTTTCTATGGTATGTACAATAGGAATCTTATGAGGCTCACATATTTCCTTAGCGGTGGCATCCACGGAAGATCCCTCAGGACAGCCGACCACTACAAGAACGACCATCACAGGCGAGCTCCCCAAACGAAGAAAGACTACGGGCAGGTATCGTACCAGCACTTTCATCTAAATAAAGACTCACGAAAGTAGCCGTCCGTAGATGCTCCAGCGCCCACCCCTGCTGCTCTTCGAACACCGTACGAGACGCGCTGGGATCAAACCGGGGATCGTATATGACGATATCCAGGTCAGCCAAAGCCTGTTCCATTTCCGGCTGCCACGCCGCCTTTGCGTTTTCATCAAATTTGATATACCCAGAGAGGAATACCGTCTTACGACCGGCCGCATCTATTGTAAGCCGGAGATAGTCGCGGAGGGGAAGCTGGAGCGGATGAAACAAATATTTTCAATGTTTTCAGATCTGAGGATGGCGAGGTTTTCTCCCATAGATTGAAACATCAAGGCCGGCGTTCGTTGCCTGTGGTTTAGTGCCATTTAAACCAGATGGAGTACTCAGAGTTATTAAGTAGGTAAAACAAGGCTATATTAAGAGGCTAAAGCGTATAAGTTATATAGAGAGGATAGTGTGAGGCACTGCATGGTAGGCGGGTGTAGGCACTCGAGAAGCAAAGGTATAGATTCAGATAGGGATGAGACGAATCCTTGCGGAGTCGTGGTGGTGCAACACTGAGGCTATATAAGGGCTGTCACGTGACCGGGCACTTGCCGACCTGTTCTGGTAGGATGCCGACAAAGGGCGAAGGTAGGCATCACACATATCACAACATTGGGAAGATACCGTCAACCCCAAGTCTGCTGTGGCGTGCAAATTCATGCAAGGTCATTCATTCTATTCTACTCGGTTCCAGCCGCGATCTCCGCAGCTATGCCCGCGCTAGCTAGCTTGGCGGGTAGCCGACTCGTCGCGGAAACATTGTTCCGCGCCGCCCCACTTTACTCCTGTAAACGAGGAGCTAGCTGTCCCCAGAGGCTTGCCGTTTCCCTTCATAATTAATTAATCGAACGCTGTGTTTCTAGGTTCGTAGAGGCACTTGCCTCGTATTTTGCGACTGTGATACCTTCAGTCTCCCACCAGAGCTCGGCTGTCGTCTAAACGTCTCTGATCCCGATGACTCGCGGAGCCTGTGCTTCAAAACCGCTCACAGGGTGCCCCTGGCATATTTTATTCCTGTTGATCTGCCAATCCATCTCGACGCAGTGACGAATTATCCGAAACATACCTCCGATGGAGCTCCTCAGGTACGCGGCGAGAAAGTACGTAGATCGCAGAACACGGGAACAGGCACGTCGTGCGGAAAAGCTTCAATACCCCTATCAGCCACTCAATCATGATGCAGGGGAGATCAGGCTAGTCGAGCTACAGCCTGGATCGCCTGGGGACATTCTGGAGGTAACCCTCTCTCATTCTCCCTCCTCTACTGCGCCCAGATACATTGCCCTATCGTATGTATGGGGCGACCCCACGACGGTAACTTGGTTGCGAGTACACGAGAACGTTATCCCAGTGGGGAAGAATTTGGCAGATGCGCTTTTACATATTCGCGATCCGAAGAAGCCTCTGAATCTCTGGATCGACGCCATATGCATCAACCAAAGCGACAATGACGAAAAGAGTCTTCAAGTGGCCAAGATGAAGGACATTTTCAGTCGTGCTGATCACGTGTTGGGCTGGATCGGAACACCCGAAGGACGTGAACTCCTTGATCGGTCATTCATCGAGAATCTAGCAGCAAGACACAGTTGCTATAATCATCAATTCAATCAAGAAACGTCGGACTGGATCGAGGCAACACTGCCACGCGAAAATTACACGCACTTGCCACAACTTAGCCACCTTCGGCGTCTGAGCCCTTTGGAGAGCATAGGCATGCTGATAAACCGGCCATGGGTGAGTAATACTTTTACTGCTTCACTTGCTACTCGCTCGAGGCTAAAATCAACATCTGACACGCATTGAAACCGCAGTTTTCTCGTGTTTGGATCATACAAGAGATTGTCGTCGCTAAGGATATCACTATTGTGTTTGGAAATGTGCGTCAAAATTTCGACACCTTTACGACGGCTATCTCAGCTATTCGTCTATACTTCAGCCATTTTGAAAAAATGGCCATCAACTTTCTAGCCCCCACAAGCACAGGACACGGCGGGGATGCGAGCCGTCGATTAGTGACCTCTGTGAAGATGAAATTCCCGACAGAGGTACTCTTTGGGGAGGGCCTTGAGAAAGTTGGCCTGCTCAGGAGAGAACGAGAGCAGTGGATACGCAAGATACCTACCGAGGAGACAACGAGCCAATCGTTCTATGATCTTGTTCACGGGTTCGCGAATTTCAACGCCACCGATCCGAGGGATAGGATCTTTTCACTTCTGGGTATCGCATCGTCCGATGATCTTGTAGCAGCCTCGCTTCAACCGAACTATTCCATGACACTCGACCAGATACTCAGGCAGTTCACAGTCGCTCACCTTGAGTGCACAAGAGACCTGAAGATTTTGAACAGTTGCTATGGACTGGACACCCCACCTGGATTCTCCTCGTGGGCATATATGGCCACTTTTGTAACGGAAGGGTCACGACATAATCCAGTTACTGAAAGTATCGTCTCCTTGAAGAGCGAGGTATCCGCTGGTGGCAGCTTTCAGCCAAATCTAGAGCTCGGCGACTCTAATCTGCTGTTAGGTGTGCATGGCGTTCGCGTGGACTCTGTGCAAATCGTGGGAGCTGTTTTCGATCCAGGAGCGCCTCAGGGGCAAATGGCAGAATGGGGGGCCATGGTTGGCGTCAAGGAGGAGGAATTTAGTCTCACCTCCGTGTCCGCCGAGGCCTGGACCACACTCCGCGCGCCGGAGCAACAGTACCCAGCGGGTGGCTTCATCCTAGAGGCATTCCTGCGAACCATGCTGATGAACCCCAGTATGCCGATAGATGCGTGTGGCCCGATAAAAGAGATCAATTCGACCAAGTATCACTTTGGAAAGCGAAGCGGATCCATATACGACCGAATGAAGAATTGCTGCGTTTCCAGACGTATGTTCATTACTACAGGCGGCTTGCTGGGTGTGGCACCTCGACAAGCCCAACCAGGCGATCTAGTTTGCGTGTTCTTTGGGGGTAAGGCACCTTTTCTCTTGCGACCGGGTAATCGACACTACAGGCTAATCGGTGATGTATATGTGCAAGGTCTGATGGAAGGGGAGGTTGTTGAGAAAGGTAGATACAATGCTCATGATGTGGAATGTTTTTACCTATCGTAGATAAAGAGCTTAGCTTGCTTTACACCCATATACAATGGAGATAATGTCCTCTTGGGGATGTCTAGAAGTATACACCTTATATCACCACCTCGCTACCGCCACTCCAGAGCATCCGAGTATACGAGAGATCCTATGAGCATAAGGAGGGCATAGTGCGTCTAATAGGGTAGCCTATGTTTTAGGTGTATCTAGAGTGAGACAGCAGAGATAGCCGTCACCGCCTGGCACGAGATAGCTAGTAACAACGAATAAAGCACCGCCGCCCCCAGGTGCCAAAAATAGTGAATACGTAACTATTATAGAAGTTTCTAGAAGAGTGCCACATTTAGAGCTAGTTGGGCATAGTGTAGAAGATAATAAAGCTATCTGATACTGCCATGTATGAGCACGCTAAATTCTTATGCCAAGACGTACTGCCAGCCCTCTCTACGGATAAATCGGGAGTGCGTACCCCCAAAGACCAGATGTTTTAAAAAGCTTAGAACCATCTTCTTCTGCTAATATTATATCGAGCCATTTGTCCGAAATATAAATCTATATAGGTAGTCGGGGTGTAGCAGGGGTAAAGGGGCAAGGTGGGTTTAGATGCTCTACTAAGAACGATCGACAGCATAATCAAGAGCGTTGTATTTTTTAAGTTGCACACTTGAATCCGATGGAGAAATAATTAGAGAACAGTGGTACCATGGCCAAAAGTAGATATAATCGTGGTGGAAAGTGTTGAGTTGTCGGAACAATGGATCCATTGCGGCACAGGGGGGTTTTGCGCCACACAAGGGGGAACATTATGAGGACCTTGAAGCGGTTCGGGCAGCACAGGCTTCGACGGGGAAAAGTAAACATGGACGAAAGCGTAAGACTCCCGTAAAGGCAGACGCAGAAGGACCAAAGGACAAGGCCGCGCAGTTGAGTGAACAGCATGGGGAGGAAGGGATAGTGTCAGAATCATGGATAGGATTGAGATATATGATTTCTGCGTAATTATTTGTGGCCAGTGTATTCTCGGTGATCATTCCTATCCACGATCGCTGTCAACTCGGTGTGATTACTGTTCTATAGTACCTTAGAAGTGATCAGTCAACACAAAGCGATGACAGGTTCTCAGCCGCATGCTCAGAGCTTGGCGTAATTGTCAAGTAAAATTACAGCGTAATAAATTCCCTTGGCGGGCAATGGGTCTGTCTTTGTCTGAACTAGGGATCCTTGCTCGCTTTGATCGGAAGTACCAGCTGAGGGGGCGACGACGAGTGACGTAGCGTACTGGCGCAGCCACAAGGCTGACAAGGACTTCTTAGCTATATGGTAACATTCAGAGACCTGATTTTCAGTATCTTATGAGTATGAATGCTATAAAAACTTGACAGAAGTGTTATGGGAGAAGAGGGCTTGTGACGGTATTGACTAAGGCTCTTCATAATTAGGCGCGACGGCGACGACGCGATTGTATTTTTTTACTCTACAAGCTGGGGAGCTGTTCTTGAGAGGAAACACTTGATATCTATATAATATGCGTTTGTATCATGATACATTGAGGAAATTACAGTCGCTTGGATTCAAGGTACCTGTGTTTTGTCTCGCCTCGGAGTGCATCTCCCGACCCAGGGATGGACACTACGCTAGTCCCCTAGCATCGCCTTCCACATGGCGTACCACAACCAACACTGCATGTTCCCATTAGCTCAGCTTCCAGTGATAAAGATGAGACCCGTCTTCGCAAACATGAGTGAGACCTTTCACTCTCTACCCCTCTCTTCCTCCTCTCCGCCACACAGACTCCAAGCTCGCTACTCGCCATCTTCACTCATGCTCTCACCCCAATCACGCTGATAGCTCCACTCAACTCTCGCACAGAAACAACTCCACGCATCCCATGGCACGACTAGGCAAGGAGGTCAGGCGGTCAAGCCATGACCGTCACCCAAAGATACGATCAAGCTTTCCGGAAGCGTCACGTCTCCTGGCCACGGTCAAACCATGCTGCTCCTGCAACCCGATCTGGCCGCGGGTACCACATCGGTATCGTTCGGATCAGAGACGACAAGTCCCGCAGGTGTATTGGGTAGTCTACCGCTGGATACGGGCATGTTATGGCCACACTCGTATAAGAAAATCCCGATGCCAGACATAGTCACGGTGAAGAACATGATGATGTGCAAGCTCTTCCCATTCCCATTCCCGTTCCTATTCCCCTTCCAAACTTTCCACCTATTGAGCTGAAAAGTCCCTAGCAAACACCCTCGCCCTATTCTCAAAGACGTACTCACCCACCGCGCGCTACGACATCGTGACTTCATCTCGCACTCTCTCGGGACCATCTCGATAGCCTTACGTACCAAGCCGCGCTCATCGTGTACAATACGCCCGACAGCAACAAGGACTGGAAGATGTTGTATCGGAATAACGCCCGTGTTAGGGTGGAGGATGCGTTGTTTGAGGGTAAGTACTGGGTTGGTAAGGATATGGATTGGGTTCTTGAGGGGATGGCGGTGGGGGGATGTGAGGAGATCGGGCGGTGGTGGTTGTGGTAAGGATGGCGGTGGTGGCGATGGAGAGTGTGGTAAGAGTAATGTGAAGGACGGAGGGAACGGGGAAGAGAAGGAGGCGGAGTGTCAGGAGATGGAAATGGAGAAGGAGGAGCGGAAGAGACCAGGCGAATTACTGCAGGCGAAGGATGCGAAGCGGCTCGGTGAAGTTGTCGAGATGAGTGGTTAGACGGGTGGAAAGACGCCCCACGAACGATGGGTCCGCGGTCAGCGGACTGCGTGTTGTGGGGAAGTTACTGTTGAGTGAAAAGTGCGCCGCACCAGCGAGGCCGCCACGCGCTTGATTGACAGTCACCGCCGAGGCCTTTCCTGCTGCAGAAATTCCCGTCGTCGCGTGAATTGTGGCTAAAACGAGCCAATCAAGAGATAGTCAGGGGCCCCGGTGATGTTCGCAAGCACATGCCCATGTGACTATGGTATTCACCTTCACTGACTGACGCACGTTAGCTTATCTGTACGCTTAATCAGCCTTCCTACGACCATGATATAATACCTCAGACCCTCCCTCCCCTATCCTCTCCTTCAGCGATCGCCTCTCCGCTCCACCCTACCCCAACCCAACCTAACGCCGACTCCAGAACCGCTACCGTCACCACCAAGATGACGCCCGAACAAATCCGCGAGCACTGCGAAGCCCTCGCCTACATCAAAGACGTGAAAGCCATGATCCTCTGTAAGCATGCCAACCCCAACCCCTTCACCCTCACCATCACCACACATACATCCCCTCCCAACCGCAACTCCGCTCACACCCCCTCCAGCCGACGCCCGCGCCCTCTACTCCATGCACGGCCTGCAGCGCCCCACCCTCACTTTCGACGTCATCACGTCGACCTACGGCGGCGCCTACCAAGCGACCCTCATCTACTACCACACGCAGGGCACCACGAGCATCTGGACACCGCTGCATGAGGGTATGCGGTGCAAGGATATGCCTACCGCGATGAAGTACCTCTGGGACGCTATACAGACGTGTCTGGGCGATACGAAAGGTGCGTTTTGCTAACGTATCGATGCTAGAGGACGTAGTGATGATGAGGTTGTAGTGATCCGCGAGTGCGTAAAGCAAGGTATCCCTGCGCCGTGGGACATGCCGTCCGCCAACTCCGACTCGGACTTGTCGCGCTTCATGGCGGCGCAGTCCTGCAATGCGAGCTCTGAGTCGTCGTCGTCGTCGTCGTCGTCGTCGTCGTCGTCGCCGGCGCAGACGCAGAGCGAGCATTCTGCGGCTACGTCTGTCGAGGCAGTCTCCGAGAGCGCGGAGAAGAACGAGGGGGTAGTGCCGATGTGCGCTTGAGCGAGACGCCTGGCGGTTCTAGTGGACGTGCGAGGACTGTGGACAAATTTATATCTATAGGTGTATTCGGCGCGACGGGTATAAGTCTCGAGCGAGGTCTTCGGATTTGCTACATATTCATCTCAGCTTCATGCACGGTTACAACGGCGGACTTACATATATCACCGGATCATGTACCTACACTGTCGATGGGGTTGCGACGCTGCGGTGGGATATCTTCTTTACATATGGTGGGATATTACTGTTCGGAATTTCTATCTGGCCTGCGTACATAGCACGAGTCGAAGCGGCCTATCGAATCTGAAAGCAATATAACAAGCACATCGTCGGTGGTGTCTACAACCCGACCCATCAACGCAAAAGCTCCTATGTGTTGTCATTGTCATGTTTAATTGCCAATTAAGCCCACTGGACTCATCTATGGTTTGTCCGAATGTGGTAAGCATATACTATGCATGCCTCCAATGCTGGTATCCGACCGCCTCTGAACGCCGTTTTGCCCATCCATGCCACCCTCGTATCTCATTTCGTGTCATACCCTCATGCCGGCTGTTCAAACGCCCTCTTGACCACTCTCGCAAATTCTGCGTCTTGTTAGCAAATCTACGCCCGTCGGTGGTCGTGGGTCGCTTACGGTCAAATTTAACATTCTCTCTCACCACCGTGCCCTTCGCCTCGTTGTCCTTGTTGATCGGGATCTTGATCTTATCTCCGTCCACGTTCCAGCCGCAAACAGTGCCCACGAAGTGCTGAAACTCCTTGCCCTGGAGGTTCAGCCAGTTCTCCAGGATACTCCGATCGACCTCGCGTATCGCCTGACTCACGGTCGCCGCAATGCGTACACGCATCAGCTCTTCGAAACCTGACACATCAGCAACCAAGTCGGCGTACAGGTCGTCTGAGTCCAACGTCGACCAGAACGAGGCGTAGTCAGCGCCCTCTAGCAGGTTCTTGAGGACGTTGAGTTTCTGGACAGCTTCCGAGAGGGGTGCATCGCCGGCAGCGGGGCTGTGCGAGGATGTAGAGAGGGGAGCGAGGACGTGCGTGGGTAGGAGCGATAGGCAAAGGGCGAAGTCGGGGTTGGGGAAGACGGTGAGGGCCTTGACGAGGATGTTGGTGATGGTCTCGTCGCGGTTGAGGTGCGGGTTGAACTGGTAGCTGTGGTACAGCAAGTCAGCTTGGATCGCAACATGAGCTGGACAGTAGCGCAGATGGGGTGTCGCTGTCAGATAGAGCTAATAATTCAACTTCAGCGGGGGAGTGATTCATGCTCCGACCCTCGGGTAATAGGAAACGTTGTGGTTGTTTGTTCATCTTGCAACCTTCACGGAGATTTATATCCGGGGCAGACGTACAGCTTCAACAGCGCCAGGTTTGCGTAGCAGTCGTATGTCTGCGACTCGCACTGCTGCATGACGTAGTCCTGGAAGACGCCTGTCGTCTCGGGATTGTACCGATCGAGCCCATTGAGGATCTGATCGATGTGCTCTGGCCGCTCGGGCGCGAAGTCGAAAGGGACGCCCATGGTGCGTTGTGGGAGAGGTGCGACAGTTTCTTTGGTGGAGTGGAGTTCGCGAATTTCTCCCAGTGCGGCTATTATGTAAGCAGCGCCACAGCTGAGCCACGGACCAGTGACAACTCAACCTACACGCTCCTTGAACTCCACGCATACCCAGATCCACGAATGACGCCGCGGATTGCACATCCTGGATGGCCCCGAAGAGTGACACTGCTTCCCTTTCCTTCCTTTGGGGCGTCCACGCGCATAGCTGTAACATGGTCGGATGAGCATACACACGCCTTTCAGAATCAGATGTCACGGATAGTGGAAGCTTGACGAACTGCCTTGATTCTGGAGAGCTGGCCCAAGAGGCGGCTTTTGTGCCCCTCTTCTCATCCGGAACCTCCGGATACGGAACTCACCTTGAAACGTCCGGCGTCCTAACTACATATAGGGCTACAACCGTCACAGGTAACTTTTATCTGTTTAACCCTCTAGCTTAGGTCGACAATATGTCTATCTAATTCCAGCGCCTCTGATGGCCTTCGGTGGCCCATCCGCAATCAACGACCCCAAGGATACCACTTCCTCACAAGTCCGGCATCCATCTTCGAAGGCACCTTGGCCTGCTCAATCCGCTCAAACCCCACCTTGACGCCATTCTCCCTGCGCATCTTGGCCAGTGTGCAAAATGCCAGATCCAAATAACACATGGGGTTGCCGGCGAAAGCGGAGGACGGGTACATCATGATGGCGTCAACATCAAAGCCTCCCGGACCATCGATGTTCGTGCCAGGATACGCCACGCCCTTGATGAACTCGAGACTCTTGAACTCGCACTTGCCCGCCGTGGGAGCATCTTCGCATAGCTTGTTCATGGCCTAGTCTTTGGTCATTTCGTCGCCCATGGCTTTCCGGGGCTTGGCAAAGAAACCTTCGACCATGGCGCAGCGGAATTTCGACAAAGTCGTCGCGGTCTCGGCGACTCTGCTCGCGAACCATGCCCAGGACTGTCCTCGTGTCATCTTGCAATACAGAGTCGAGGCTCGGAACATACCATGTCCCATCTGCTTGTTGTCAGCAACTTCTATTATCTCGAACTATTGCTGGACTTGCCTCGTGCGCCACCGTAAAAATCCTGTCGTCTGGGAAATCGGTGAGGACTATGACGTGCCTCGAAATCTTGTCGTTGGTCTCCTTCGGCGTGTATCCCGTCGTAGCCCAAGGGACTGTATCCTTGTGGTAGAACACTACCAGGGTGTCCGAGGGGACAAGCGGGTCCCAAATGCCTTCCGACTTGTCGGGATTGTAGGTGCCTTTCTTGAAACAGCTCATCGGTTTGCCGTTTTGACTCCTTTCCTTGACCTCGTAGAAGAAAAGCGAGTGGCCGGAACCTCGCTAGCTGGCCCGCCAAGAGCATCGCTCCAGAGGGCTAGACCTTTCTGGAAGTTGCAGTCGAGCTTGGTGCGCGAGTCTTCGTCGGCATAGCAATAGCGTACGAGATGGTACTCGCCGCGAATGGGCCAGGGCTCTTTGATCTTCTCCTGGAGCAAATCTGCTCATCCGAACTGAGCATGATGTTGGACTTGGGAGGCCTCGAAGCTCGGGGGAACGATGGCGACGCTGTGTCTGGGGAGATACGAGTAGGCGAGAACTGTCGGTACGGCCGCGATCCATGGTGTTCATGCTTGGGTTGAGGGCAAGCTGGTGCTAACCTCCTATTCTGGCAGCAGACGAAACTGACACAGCATAAATAGGCTCAGCATTTACGATCCGACCGGCATTCATTATATCAACATCGAGTGATCGGTTTGAGGACCTTAGATCTCGCTCTAGTGGGTCGAGAAGTATAGAGGCTGAAGAGGGGAATCCGATCGGCGCAGCAGCGCCCTTAGTGCGTAGACGAAAGTCTTTGCACAGTTTCGCTGGCCATTCGGGGTGAATTGTGTCCTGGCTTCTTTCAGGGTACTGTAACTGATTTGGAAGACCCATAGCTGCTCGACTGGGACGATGCCGAGACGGCCCTACAAGAAAGAAACCCTTCTTCACCTCCCTCCACTCCACTCCACTCCACTCCACACTCCCTCTCATCCCGTCCCGTTCGCCAGCACTCCAACATCCATCATCCCCCCAGCACACACAAACACAAAACAAACAGGACCCAGGACCTAGAACTTAGGAACCCCGACCACTCGCACCTTGAGATAAATCTCTAGATGAACCTCCAGATGACCTGAGATCTAAGGCGTAGGTAGAAGGTCCTTCAAAGGCAACGCATATCCATCTATGGGGCCACTCAAAACATACATCCAAACCAAGCCAAAGACACAAGCCAGAATCTATAATCCAGGATCCCACAACGAAAGGCAGACGGACGGCCTTGTGCTGGCTACTGGCCCTAAGAACAGAACCCTCGAGCGGTATCAATAAATCACCGAATACAAAACCCAAGACCCGCACGCGAAGCAACACAACGGATGGTCCATAACTGCACATGCAAGTGTGCACTTTAGAGCCAAATAGCACTTCGAACCCAACCGTTGGAGTGCGACAAAGCATCAAGTATGACGAAGAGGGAGGGAGAACGTGATACTTGTAGCAGACTCAGACTCATTTCAGCTCTGCGTCCCAACTCAAGCATGAACCAAGAACCAAGAACCAAGAAACCCGGATATCAACCTCAACGCCGATCCCAACAACGAAACCGCGCAGACCAGTGCGACAAGAACAACAAAACCCGTAGCTCATCCTACACATCCCACATCATCACTCCTTCCGAAGCAGCACTCCCACCACACAACCAACCCACCGCACCCCCCTAAAATCCAAACTTACTCTTAACCGCTCCCATCACAAACCCCCTCTTCTGCTTCCCCACAAACTTATTAACATCATCCGCCCACCCCTTACTATTACTACTCAAATTATCCATGCCCTCACCCACCAAACCCAACTTCTCGGTGCGCTCATTCAACGTCCTACTCGCCCAAGCGCCCCACCCCTCATTCGCATTCGCATTCGCCGGCGGGGACGTCGGGTACGAAGGATAGCCCGAGGAAGAAGCACCGGCGGCTCCCGCAGCTCCGGCCTGACGATCTAGTCGGCGCTGGTGTTCTGCGTCGGAGCGTGCTTGCGCGAGCATGCGTTTTGAGGGGGGGCGATTGGGTCCGCCGATGAGGAGGTCCATGTCTTCGGGCGTGACGTGTTGGGTTCCGGAGAGCCACTGGATGTTTGAGATAGTGGGGCGGGGCGGGATGAGGAGCTCCGGGTTAAGTAATGTATCTCGGGTTTGGTCACTACATCATGTATCAGCATACAGCATCCTTCTCGTCGTGGTCTTCTATAACTTACAGCTTGAGGTTTGTGCCGAATATATTGATCAGGGTTAGCTCTGCAGGACCCTTCCACCCGAGGATATCGCCAGTGCTGGTGATCGTGGCTTCTGAGAAGCGCCGCACATCTAGGACGTCGGATACTCGTACGGATCCGATCTCTTTGAGCGCGGGTATTGAGTATGCTCGCGCGTAGCCATCGCCGTATAAACCGAGCAAGGCGTAGCCAAGCTCTTCGTATCGCACGATGGCAGCGGAGTCGCACAGGAATTGATCCCATGTTTTGTTTGCGCCCTTTTGCGATGCTGGTTTGAATATTCGCACGCCGGAGGAGGTGGTGGCCAAGAGGACACCGTTAATCTTCGATCCGTTCCTGAGCCCAGAGACGGCGGCTTGCGAAGCGAATGCAGGGCGGCCGGTGTCTGCGTATATGGGGGAGATGTTGACGACCTTGTCATCCAGGGTCAACACGCCGGCATAGGTGACGGTATAACGACCACTGGACTCTGGGAGTAGTTTGAAGGTCGCGACATGTCCAAGATTTGTGCCGACGTGGAGCAGAATACTTGAGTAATCATCGCCATCTAGAGTCATGACGCTGAACTGTACGCTTGTTGGCCAATCCGGTTTCGAGGAAGATTGCGTCGAACTCCGTCTGAAGCTGCCGCGCTTGTCGGCTTTGATAAAGTCTGCAACATTGGCATGGTAGATGATGGCCGGTCCCCTCAGATCAATGATTGCCAAGCTGCCACCTTCGAAACCGGCAGCAATGAAACCCACGTCGGAATGCTTCAGAGCCGTTACCGGCCCGTTGCCTTCGTCGAGAAGTGTGAACGGAATCATTCCCTCCTTCAGATCCGGTTCAGTGCGATCGAGGACATTCGTTAGAGCACCTGGGGCGTTTTCTGCAGGGAGCGGCTCCTGACCGGGATGCTTGTTGATGCCCCATCGGAACACGACGACTTCGCCAGATCTCAAGCCAACAGAAAGCTCAGATGCGGCACCAGCATACGATATTCGCGTAACCTCGACATTCTCTTGTCGCCCCACGGCCCGCGCAATATCGAGCTGGAGTAGTGCATCGTTCTCGATTTCATCGTGATGGCCGGCATCCCAGAGGCGCACAGTGCCATCCGCATGCGACGTTTGGACGACATTACGGTGCTCGAATCTTTTCAGGGGATAGCTAGCTTCATGGCCGCCAGTGAGTAACTTGGGGCCATGTTGTCGTTTCTCCGTCATTCCCAGCCATCTTGTGCGCTCGACCGGTGCGAGGTTGGCGTAGTTGACGAAAGGGTGTACAAGCGTCAATGAGAGATGGAGCTGATTCGTTGGCGTAATCGGCATACCACTTGGGAACGATAGGCTAATGAGTTCTCCAGAGGTAAGCAGTGCTATTATAGCGATCGGGTCTTGGCATCCTGCGAAATGGGGACTCGCTCGTGGAATGAGACACAGATCAACGACTTCAGTGCCCGGTGGACACGGTAATATCCTCTGACGTTTCGGATTCTCGAAATGTTCGGCGAGGACTTGCCAGGTCGATGTAGCGTACACTGGCGTACGGCCAAGCTCGAAGAAAGTCAAGCTCTTGGCGGTGATGTTGGAAGGCTGGCCACCTGCAACGAGGATGCCAGTGTCATCCGGATCCTCGTTCGCGCACCACGCAATTTTGAATATCGGGCTTTTGAGAGCAAAGGTTCCTGGCGCGGCGCCTGGGCTGAATGTTCCTGGGCCTGGCTTGTCTACGTTTGTATCCTGCAATGTCCGGGCCTGGATTACTCTACCATCCTTGGGATCCCAAACAACGAGGCTGCTATCCTCGTGTCCCGTCAAAACGAAGGTTCCGGTCGGGTGCCACACAGCCTGCGTCAAGGGCGGGGTTCTCTCCTTGAAGATTGAACCAGGGTCCGAGTCTCCGCCAGGTGCTCCTTTCGGCAGCACATACTCAAAAAACTTTGTAGCCTTGTTCTGCTTGAACGAGTATATGACGGCTCCAGCGTTGTATCCAATCAGCAAGCTCCCAATATCTCGCGGGTGAAGCGACAGCGTGACGACCGACGTCAATCGTGACCGCGGATACTGCTCCCTCCACAGATTCGGTATCCTGAACTGCGTGAGATGCTCCCTATCCAGGTCGTAGGCAAGCACATCCCCGTTCGTTGTTCCCAACAGCGCGTAGTCGAGCGTCGGGTCGCTATGCAGCGCGGTGATCTTGGCGGGCGGGGAATGCGCGTTCGACAGCCGCTTTGTTTCGAGGGAGAATACGGAAAAGTCGTTGCGCGAGTCGACGCATAGCAGCTTCTCCGCGCAGAACTGGAGGATCTTTACGGAGGCAGGGTGCGGGAGCGGGAAGACGACTTCGACGCGCTTCTGGCCAAAAACGTAGATTTGACCAGGGCCGAACTTGCTCTCGTTCGTGCCGACGGCGAGAAGGCTTTGGACGGGGTCATAGGCGATTTGAGAGATCTGAGAGTTGATTCCATAGTTTTTGATCTACCCATTGTGAGCAAAGCTGAGCTGGGGCTCCGAATCAACGGCAAAGCGGGGAAGAACCTACGTGATCAAGCACGAACAAGTCAGGTCCCAGTCCTGTAGAAAGATCGTTGTGAACGCCGGCCTGCTTTCCACGCAAAAGATGTGCCATGGCGAGTGTGTCTCATTCTTCGTTGTCCTTCTCGGAGTTGCAAATTGAACGAGGGCTGACTGCGACGCGGCGCGGGTAGCCCTGCAGGAACGCCCGCTGTTGTCACTGGGGGCTTGGCTGAGCCAGTGACGTAGAGCGGGGCAGGTTTAACCGAGAGGCCCCAAGACGGCACGCACGGCTATGTCGGATAGAACCACAACGCCAGAACATTTGGATGCGGTATCTCGGAGGACTTCAGTCTGATATTCTGGTATTACATCTCTGTCACTACCCACTTTTCGCAACGCTCAAAAACCCGTCGTCACGGTGACAGGTACTAGTACACTCGACAAGCACCCCTTCCCATCCCAACACGCACCCATCCCGTATCCGAAGAAAGAAAACAGATGCACCCCCGACAATGCGGGTCAAACACCTCGCTATACAGTGCATGAAGACCCACAACGCCGGGATATGATATATGGTATCCAGTCATACCACCCTAACGCCTCCATAACGCCGGTTCAGTTCAGCTCAGCTCAACGTACAATCCCTAAGTCATCATAGACGCGCCATTGGGCTGACCGCCGTACTGCCCATTTCCATTCGGAGGCGGCTGCGGCGTGCCGGATCCCTGCCTGGTGAAGCTATTCTGCGCTGCCAGCCGAGCCTGTGGTTGTTGTGCAGCCTGCGCTTGCTCGCGACTCATCATAATCTGCTGAGCATTGGTGCTGAAACCAGGCGTAACGGCAGCGACCGGAGTGTGCGGCGCCGCATTGCCGTATTGATTAGGTGGGTAGTACGTGCTGCGGAGTTGCCCGCCTGAAACGGGGGTGCCGTATGTCGGGCGGGATGCGTAGCTCGGTGTAGGAGCGGCTGGGGCGGCTTTGAGCGGCGACGCTGTACGTGCATGGGAACTGGGAGTCGTGCCGTACATCGGAGCCACGTTCTGTGATCGTTGGTAAAAGCCGTTCTGAGCCGGTTGTGAATACCGATTTTGAGACTGCGTCTGAGGCGTTGAACCATAGTACTGCGATGCTGCAGCACCGCCATAGGTGCTTGACTGGGTAGGTCGCTGTGGAAAGTAACCGGTATTGGCCTGGCCATATGACGCCCTCGGTGTTTGCTGGCTAAACGTTGGGGCGGCGGGAAAGGATTGTCTAGGCGGCGCCGTAAATGACGCAGCTGGTGCTTGATACCCTTGCGTGGTAGCCGAGTTGGTACGTGAGTAATGGACAGACGGGGACCGATGGACAGACTGTTGCTGAGGATAATAGGAAGTGGATGCTGGCACAGGGCGCGCGCCGGACTGCAGCGTAGACGAAGGGCGGGTATATTGCGTGCTGCTCGGAGTGTAGTGCGGATGTGATGCAGACCCGCCCGATGTCAAGCGTGACAGGCTGGGGGGAGCGGCGACAGCTGCTGCCGGTTGTTTGGCGGCCCGGGTTTGCTGATCTTCCTCCAGCACTCCGCGAACCTGCTTGGTTTCGACCAGGATAGTGCGGCTGATATTGAGTTCTTCAAGCTGGTCGCCGTTCAGCTTCGCAACGGCATACGGCGGAAGCTGTGAGATCATCAACGTCAACTGTGACTTGAGCATCGAGTAAACGTCAATCTCCTCTGAAGACGGGGTCGAGGGGCTGCCTGCAAGGGAAGCCAAGGACGAGTTTTGTATCACAGGCGTGCGAGGATTGGTTGCTAGAGAAGAGTTTCGTATCCTTTGGTGGGATGCCAACGTCTCCAGAAGCTCGGAAATCTCCTGCAGCACCTCGTCGGTGCCTTTGTCCAGATCGCTCTTCTCTTCGGGCTCCGACAGTGGACCCCCTTCGATCGGCTCGAAGCTCTCCGCGGCCTCTCGGAACACTTCATCCTCGTCCTCGACTGCTTCGCTTATGCTTTCAGCTGCCGGATCTTCCAATCCAAGCAATTCCGGATCGATGGGAAAAACCTCGTTGAAACGTTTCTCGCCCACCTTTTGCCACCACACCAAGCTCTTCGTCTCTTCGGGAACGATGGCAGAAGTGTTGTCTCGCGTAGGAGCAAAGGTAGAATAAGCGCTGCGGAACAGGGCGTCTTCTTTTGCATGCTTGACAGCTATGAGGGTAAGCTCGGACGGCGGTTGCTGTGCTTCTCCGGTGCTGAGCGCCCGCTGCCTGCTCTTCTGTTTGGCCGTCGGCGATGTTGGGTCTTTAGGCATATCTACTCCGCCATAGCCCAACCAGTAGCCGGCGGACAGATTCTGGTTCGCGAACGAGTGCGAGCTCTTCCGGCTGGGCTTCGGTAACTCCGGCGGTGCAAAGGTGACGGTGCTACCCTTGGTCGTGAGGGGTTTTGCAAGCTTTGGGGGGCTCAGCTGTGGTAGGTTCGCGGGCGCCTTGAATAACTTTCCAATGGTAGCATTCTCTTTTCTCTTCTCTTCTCCCTCATCTGACACTGGATAAATCTCGGTTGTGGATATGATGTTGGGCAGGCTCGATTCGCGCAGCGGAAGGGTGATCTTCGCCGAGGAGTCCAGGATTGATGGCTGGCTAGAGGAGATGGGGTGTGGCTGCTGCAAGCTCGAGAAGAGTTGCTTGGGACCTTGTGCGCTTCCAAACAGCGTGAGTACTGTCCGGCTTTCCGGTTCTTCCTCCAAGTGTGCAGATCCATCCTTCTCTGTCGTGTCTTCTGCTGTTTCGTTCTTGGCACTGATGTGTGTATTCCTCGCCTCCTCCCGTGTGATCAGAGTCTTCAGAATCTTCTGGAAAGCGAGCACCTTGGCCTGTAGCCTGCTGTCCTCGAGTGATGACTGTGCCGCAGAGAGCTCGCTCGAGGAGGAGATACTCGACAAGATATCAGCGGTTGCGCTTTCCACATCCTTCTCCAGCGCCTCAAGCGAATCGTATGCGCCGGCTTCGATGAGACTGGCAATTGTAGAGCCTGTAGGAGGCGTTAATTTCGTGCGCTTCGAATCGGCTTCGCCCGACGCGGCTCGAGAGGCGGATGAGGTGATGGGGCGGGTTAGGATCGAGGGCTGGGTATCGTAGCTAGGTCTCGTTAGCATTCGGGTGGACTAAGACAGCCTGTACAATTCCCACGGCGAGTCGTTGTGGACTCTATGCAAACTCCCTTCTTCTTCCGAACGCGTAAGATTGTCCCGCCAAATCGAGACGTGGAGCGATGACAGCTATGCGCGGGGTATACCAAAGAGATGCAATGCAGGATGTCCTACCTTTTGAGAACTGAGAGGAGGTCGTCCAGCAGCGTCTGCAGCGAGTACGATGCGCCGTTTACGAGTTTCCCGGGCGCGGCCGTCGACGCGCCATTGGGGAGGTTTGCGTCAGTATCGGTGCGCTTGCGCTTTGCGAGCGACGGCGACGAGGGCGCAGGAGGCAGCGTCGCCGGCATCAGGGTGCCGTTGGCGGCCATGGTGATGAGGGCGCCGTTCGCGATGCGGGAGCGATGCCGGGGAGACGTGCAACGCGCTCAGGGCGAGGGCGTTGGCGTCGTGCTTGGTCGCTGGCTTTCACCAACGCTCCCACGCTGCGCAGGAGGGAGTCGTGTTGAGCCGAGAGGAGCCGGTGCGGGCAGCTGCTTTGACAATGTGCGCGCGCTTCTCGGGGGCGGGCGGCGGCGCGACGATGTGGAATGCGAAGTTGGGTGATTTCGAGACGAAGTTCGACGAGGAAAGAACGCGTGAGGCGCCAAGGACGTGCAATCCGCTCCCTTCTCTGCCTCCACGCAGTGAACGCAAGGACCACAGTGAAACTAGAACGAGAGATGTCTCGCTCAGTGTCCGTGTGAGACTGCTGTATTGTCAAACATTTCCTTGGAGGTCGGGACAGCGCAGCTCTTCCTCTCCCAGACAAGTTGGTTGAGCCACGTTGGGCTAGCCGTTTTCTACTCCCAAAGCAGTCTAGCGTGTATATAAATTACGACAGCTGGGAAGAACTTTGGAGCAGTCGTCGCGCCGAATCTGAAGCTCCTCGTTCCTGAGCAATTGCCTCGCACGCATCGTCGCTTTGGCATTGTTGTCAATGAATGCCCTTTATTCGTCCCCTGGCAGCTCCAGGTAGCCCAAGGCGTCTCTTCGGTTACTGCGCAGGCCTTCTCACACGCAGCAAGCCGGTAAGTTCGCCAGGAGTTCTGCAGGCCATCGCTGATTCTTGTAGTGCCGCCCCCCACCCATTACAGCTTTCGCGCCTTCACGTCGTAGAACGACATGCGTGATCTGCCGGGGCATCCGCTCGGGCGCACCTTCCATCTCAAGACAAGACAACGGTAGCCTTGGATGGCGCCCCTCCGAGCACCCTCGCAGCCCCAGCCGGTATTACTCCCGCCATGAGCTGCCACAAACTTTAACCGATATTTCGGCGACTGTGATGGGCGTCGACGATGGAGAGGACGGCCACAATACCCAGGGCTCAGAAGACCCTCCACCGAGAGTTGGATTCCGGGCGCACCGCTCCAACTCGGCACGGCAAACCATTCGCCCAAGCCAGCCCGGGCTCATCCTGGAGGCGATCCAGAACGAAGCTCGGGATCTATACACTATTGCACCCCATGGGCGGAAGGATCTTTCATACACAAGCCGATCAAGCAAAATACGTCGCGGTACCCCGCCGCTCAGTCCCACCGCTTTGCCTGAGCGACGCGACCCACAGCCGAGAGGTGGGATCATCACACTTTACTCGATCCTCGCCCGCCACATTCGCACCTCAACAAGCACTCCTGGGGCAGAATCGAGTCCAGGCCTGAGAGAGGAAGAGATTACTGTGTTGCGCTCACGGGGCTACTCCGCTGTGGATGTGGAGAAGTGGTCGTCTTGTCTACTGAACCCAAAATCCGTTGCTGCGGCCGCCATCTTCAAGAGCGACGATCATCTCCCACCTCTCTTCCTTGTGTCGTTATTCCTTCGTCGCAAACACATGAAAATGACCGCATTGGGCATCATCTTGAGGCACATCGACGCGAGGAGACAGTCCGAGCCCATCGCCTGGCATACCCTTCAGATTCTCATCATTCGCCTTCTTCGCCATGCGCGCATCATCTGGCCCCAGTCAATTCCTTGGATTGCATTTTTCTTTTCCACAGAAGCCACGCGAATCTTCGAAGAGATCACGCGGAATCGGCCTGGTCCCCCCAAATTCCTTCGAGAGGTCACCCATTTCAGCAATACAATGCTTTCGCTCATCTCATTGCCCACATCAGTACATCCGTTGATGGACTCGGTTCACCAGCAGAAAGCTCAGTTTCAGATACTGCAATTCATGCAGAGCTGTGACCCAGCTATCGTAGTAACCCGAGATGGGTTCAGAGCAGTAATGCGGAATCAACTCATGCACTCCAAAACCAGGCGCGAAAAGGAGTGGGCTGCGCTCAAAGGGCCGTCGTGGCCGCCTTGGAAAGAAGCTCGCACGGCAATGGATGAAGACAAGGGTTACGAGTTTGGTGCATCTAGGGCGTCTCGTATTCTCCATCGTATGTATGAGGCCGGGTACGACAGTCATACATGGGAAGAGGTGGCCCAGATATACGCCGGCTGGGACACGGACTTGTCCCCCACAATCCAGACGCGAACCACGTTACCTCGCTTCTCCACGCAGTACAGTGACCAAGCGATGCTCAAGACTCTGCTCTGGGCCGGACGCATACGAACCACACGATCACAAAGGGAAGCGTGGGCATGTTTTCTTGCGTATGAAGCCTCGGGTGCGCCCACAGCACCCGAGGTATATTTCGCCATGTTTGAGAAGCTTCACTATCCAGAAGTTGATGCTCACGCAGCTGCTCAGCAAGATCCATCCAAATCGGGAGAAGACGAGAAAAGGGGACTACTCCCAGGGGACATGCGAGAAGTCCAGCCCGACCCGAAATCTCCTTTGCATCTTGTTCATCTGGGCGAAATGATCCCGACCTACGACCAGCTATTCCACAGAATGACGGAAAAGGGGCTTCGACCATCCACTGGGCTTCTTGCGTTTCTTGTCGAGACCATTCCGGACTTTTCTGCCGTGCTGAGGCTGCTAGAGGCTCACAAAGGCGATTTCAATGGCGGCGTGGCAATGCTCCTTACGGGCCGGCTTTCAGAGAAGTCCCCGGTTCCGGGTTACTTCCTCGGCGCTTTCATCACCTTTCTATGCCGCTTTGGTCGGTTCGCCCACGCCCCCGCCACCAAGCCCATCAGCATCTCTCCGCATGATCACGAAGTCCGTTTCAGGATGGAAAAGCACTATCTCGTAGAATACGCATATGTTCTGCTCACGCACTACCGGCCCAATCATCGCCCCGCGTGGACAACGTACATGCGCAAGGTTCTCTTTGATCATACTAGCGGCGTGCAGAAAGCCACCCAGGCCAACTTCCAATACACAATCATGTGCACCCTGCTTGAACAACTAGAGGCGATCGACGTAGATCCAGACGATGAGCAGTTCCGCCTCTTTTGTCAGGTCGCCCGGTTCGTGGGGCAAGCCGCATTCAACGGAGATTTTGCAGATGGGCAGGCGCGACATATCGTCTCCACAGCACCGCGTCTGCTCCGCACCATCTTCCACACGATGGTCGCAGCGAACGGCGACGTCAACGATACCAGTCTCGTAGGGACCGCGTTGACCCCACATGTTCCCGATCCCGCTGTTCTGCACGCCTATGTGCGCGCCCTTGGTACCCTTCGCGACTATGAAGGCCTCTACTCCTTCTCTACCTGGGCGAGGGCCAACCACGCTGCCGTCACTGCCCGTGCAAACGCTCAACGCTCGGGGTCGCGCGCGCTGTACAGGGCGTTTGTGGCACTGCGCGCGGCGCTCGACGGATCGCTTAGCAATGACCGCGAAGGCGCGCCGGAAGACTTGGCGGCGCTCATTAGGGAACAGATTGAGAGTGTTGAGGAGTGGGGTTGGCCGCGGGATGAGCATGTCGACATGTACGTCAACAAGGTTTTGTGGGGTAGTACGGGTGGGCCGAGGGCTGTTGGTTTTGAGAAGGGTTGAATGTAGGATTGCTTGTACGTGTAAAGGCTGATGGGATGGGATGTTGATACCCAAGGTGGAGTTTTTGTACAGCATATATTTTGGCGTTGGTGTTGCGTTCATATGATATTAGAGTTGTACGTTGACACTTACGAGGCAGGTCTACTTCGCCTCACTAAAGGGGGATTATAACCCGGTGGTTCAATCGCATGCGGATATCACTCCGACTCATTGGAGAAGCGGCCACTACTAGAAACGTAGTCATTGTCTAAGAGCCGCATTAGGCAGCTATAATCTAGAGAGCTATGTTCGTAGTAGCAGCTATGTGAACGCCTAGGCTTGCCTATTTAGGAAATTACTAGGCCTTCCTGCTATAGATAGGTAATGCTAGGTAGAGAGACAGGGTAGGTAGCTGGAAGGCGTTGGAAACGCAAAATGCCAAAGGAATTCATAGATTTCTGCTCCTGATAGAACAACGCAGTAAGTCAGCACCGCTTCAACCCCGCTCTGGAGAATTTGGCGCTTTCGATATGCACCCTCCCTACTCATTATCGCAGAGATATCAATAGCGCTTTACTTGTTGCCACGGGCGATCAATCCTGGGCTCAGCAGGCTGTCGATCGCTTTTCGAGGGGCGCAAACGTCCCACCCAGATCCAGTGCTACCAAATTGCGCGATCCGTTTCGGGTGCTTCAGACGTCCACAGTATCGACACGCCAGGCTCGATAAGCTACACTGTCGTCTGCACAGGTCTTCAGGTAGCGAAGAAGGCCCTTGTTGTATCCTTCCGAGAGCCAGAAGCCGCCCCAACCAGAGCATGGGAAAGTTGGCACAGGCGATCCGCGGCTCCCTAGTGCTTGAGGTATCACAACACGGCATGGTAGATGGTCCAGTCCCCCTCTGGCCGTGTATACCATGCCGTACTTGCAGGGAATCTCGTGCCTCAATGCTCTTGCCTGCCAGGTTGAGATGGATGAGGTAACGGAGGCCAAACATGTTTGCTTTGTTTTGCACCTTGCCAGGTAGGTAGGAAATGTCGCCTGCTTTTCAAGCGTGGGCCTGGCACACCTACTATGTTGCTCATACCTGTTAGGTACTTTGCCCGATGCTGGTCAGAGCCGCAGTATGTGACAGCAAAAGCACGAGCAGAGAGTCTGGAGGGAATTCAATGCAGACTCACTTTACTAATGGGGTCACCGTCACGTGTTCTTGGCACCTCCCAGAGGTCGGCAGTGTCGGAGTTGGAGCGCAGTCTCCCTACACTCTTTGCACGGGAATACCCACAAGTTCTCACAAATGGCGACTTTTCCAGACCCAACATTTTAGTTGGCGAGGACACCTGCGAAATCACGGGAATCGTCGACTGGTCTCTTGCGGCGATAATACCCTTCGGTATGGAGCTAGACCGCCTGTTCTTGATGACGGGGTACATGGACCGCGGTGGCTGGCACGACTACGCCTGTCGCTCGCGACTGCATGACATTTTCTGGGATGAGTTCTGGTCTGCTTCTGGAGTTGGAGATGATGTGTGGCGGGACAAAGTTCACAACATGGCTGAGCGGGGGGCCAGGGTTGGTGCCATTCTGCGCTACGCTGTCCAGCGTAACGCGGACGGTTCGCCCTCTAAGACATTGGCGTCTAATAGTGCTTCAACATGGAGGTATTTACAGGCATGGCTTGCCTCTTTGCTCCCCGGATCGATGGAGAAGGAGAACGCTTCTTGAGCTCTAAATGCACTACGGTTATGTATGTAAGTAGCTCTTATATTAAATACCTCTTTATTTTGGCCTTACTTATTTCCTTAGTATAGTATAGTACAGTTAAACCTATAGCTGTGACGGTGGCGGCAGCCGTCCAAATGCCTAGGCTGCGCCACAGGCGCTTAGCCCCCGCTTGGTAAATAGACGCAGCACTGACGGCATCGCGAGACCCCTCCTCTATTCTTTTCTATTCATATATACAACTTCCTTCGTCCAAATTCACATTTTGCTATGAATCCAAAGTTCGCCGCGCTGCTCGGCAGATGTCTCCAGGCGTTTGGGTCACTCAACCCTCCATTTCCATACAAGCAGGACCTCGACATCGAGCAGCGTGAACTCATCTGGGAGTTTATGCGAACCGCCGAGCTCAGAGGCACACTTTTCGAGGGCGATGCCGCTGCTAACAAAGAACCAAATCAGCTATGCGATGCTTGTCGGCGGTTGCCGTCGAAGCTGAATGAGCTAGCGCGTCTTTCGGCTGAGGATCATACGAACTACGTCCACCTTGACAACGCGCAAGACCTGGTGCAATCGAGCAAGACATGCCTGTGCTGCGCCCTCTTCTTTTTGGTTGCCAGGCAAGACCAATTCAGAGTCTGGAAAAAGGGACTGAAGCCAGACGAACGCGCGTTTCTCCCTTTGCCTCTTCGACTTTATGCAGTGCGCGAGGAAGGTACAAGGGAAGGGAAGAGTAACGAAAAGTCGCTAGGCTTAGTTGGACTACAGCTTGATATACCATGGGCATTAAAGAAGGAGAATCTGTCACATTTGGCCGGGGTAAGCCGCAGTCGAGATAGCTACAAGCATAGGCTGAAAGCTGTAGATCCTCAGCGATGACTCGTACTACACGTTGTCTATGCCAATGTTGATGGCAATATCAGGAAGTAGGTGTCAATGCGTTATTATGGCATGTTTGGCACTGACACAGTGGGGGCAGTGGCGCGTGGTCCTATGGAGCTTGTTCGGGGCAGACTACCTTTCGAAAAGGCCGACTGTGACAGTATTTTCGAGTGGCTGAGAAATTCTGCAAGAGAATGCGGTACTCATAGCGAATGTGGCACTCTAAGCAATCACAGTGGGCACCGGCTGGACTATAGTCAACCCAGCAGAGTGCTACAGATTGAACGACTAGATCGAGAGCATGAGCCTACCGTCGTTCTGAGAGAAGTAACACAGCTACGCGACAGATACGCTGCCTTGAGCCATTGTTGGGGTGCGCTAGGACAGCAACCTCTACGGACCATGCGAAGCAGCATCGAGAACTTTCAGAAATCAATACCTTTTCAAGACCTGCCGCCTACTTTCCAGGATGCTGTTATTGTTACCAGCGAGCTTGGTCTTCAGCACCTATGGATTGACTCACTCTGTATTATCCAGGATTCCCCAGAAGATTGGGCAAAAGAGTCGGTAAAGATGGGTTCAGTTTATGGCAACGCGTATGTTACTATATCTGCGTCCCATGCCCGCAACTCAAGCTATGGTTTATTCCAATCTCGACAGTCTTCTTCGTTGATTGAGGTCAATATTCCAGTCACGCCTGACGACCCAGACACAAGTCTCCTCACATTGGCTGCTGCCGGGGTTCAACACAGTCACAGATGCTCCCCGTACCAGGGTCCGCTTCGTTCACGGGCATGGTGCTTTCAAGAGGAGGCTCTTTCGAAACGTATAGTATGGTTCACAGATGGTGAGGTCATCTGGCAGTGTCGCAATTCTGTTGTGTCAGAAACAGGGCTTTCTCTGCGATACAAGAGGACTGACTGGTCACAGCAGCTGAACAACTGGCTTTCGGTAATTGAAGAGTACTCCAGGAGGCAGGTCACGTATCCTAAAGATCGTCTGGTTGCAATCGAAGGCATTGTTCACATTATGCGTGAACGGAAACAAGATCACCAGTACGCTTTCGGTATCTGGTTTGGTTCAGGGGAAATGAGCTCAACGCTCAACGCTGAGCTTTCTCACAAAGACTGGATGCATCAGTTGTTGTGGTGCCGCCACGACTTTCAACACGCCTCCGAGACTGATGCAAGTGGCCCGACTAGGAACACTATCCCCACGCCAACGTGGTCCTGGGCCTCGTTTCCAGGAAGAGCTACTTTCCTACTGGGTACGGATCCTGATGATGGTCCGCGAAGCAGTTTCCGGACCGTCCGTCGCGCAGAGATTCACTACCGCGAAGCAGGAGTGCTGGAAGCTTGAATTCACCTTTGGTCGCTTGCTTGCTACAGCCCCGTGCCCGAATCGAAGACACAGACGGGGACGCATCCGGCGGAGTTTTCGCTGGTTATTGCCGACAATCAAATGAGTCTCGACCAGGTGGCTGCAGGACACGTACCCGAACTGGACTGCCCGGGTTCCTTCAGGTATTTGTACACTAAACTTGTTGTGTACCACATACCTTTGTGTGTTAGTGTGATCAGTATGCCCGATGCATACATTCTCGGTGGTTTAAGTCGCGGACCTCTGGGGCAAGTGTGCGGGTGGATCGCCTTTGACACGCCCGTGAAGAATAACCAACCCCGGTTCAAAGAAGGGAATCTCTTCTGGATGTTTCCTGTGGCAACTTGGACTTTACCCCCTGATCAGAAAGTGGCGTTTCATCAGGTCTTGATCCTGGAAAATCGAGATCCTGATCCGACCTTCGGCGATGAGGCTGCTTATCGTCTTACTGGTGAGCAGTTGACGGATGCCCGGACGATGGAGAGAGCAAAATGTGGACCTTTCCGACGCATCGGAATGGGTATTCTCGAGGCAGGGGCCGGATCGCCAATTCCAGGTGAGAAGTTCGCCGACAATTTTGTGAACATTTCCATTGTGTAACTGTGGTACTTGTTAGCTCGTGGAGGAAATATTCAGATTGACATTTACAAAAGGCAGCAAGAAAATCGTTGCAGAACCCTAGGAACATCGCCCACATCTGTAATTAGGTTGGGATACATACTATAGGTTGCCTGTTAGCCTTCCTCAAAATTGCGGTCTTTCTTCTATGTTCAGCCTCGGGCTCAAGAGCGCTGTAGCACCTTTAGTGCCAGAACAACCAAGTGTTAGTGGCCCGTCTAGAGATCGGCGCAGTTCTGAGAGACCCAGATGTATAGATTTACGGCATCCTGAGGCTTTTTATTGGTGGCAGATTGGGGCGCATTCTGTTGGTGCAGCAATTCGCATCAGGCTGCGTCATTAATTTTCAGCTGAGCGAACGTTTATTAACAAAAAGATAAGAAGGTTACTATTAAGGTCGTGTGGCAGTGGTGGCGGTGGTTGTGCCTATCAGCGCCTCATTAGCACGCCAATATAACCCCGCACCGTGCCCGCGCTGGCAGAGGGGTTAAGTAGGTCCGCACCGCCAATCTCACATTTACTGAACCGACCGTCAACCTTCATACATCCTACGCTAACAGACTTAACGCCGTACTTTGACCGAATTCTGCTTGGCAACAGGAGGGTCTAAGACGGTCATGGCCGCCAACGGATTGGCCAGCTCCAACGCGCACTCCGATCTCCACTACTCCACCGCATCAGAGATCGTCCCATTGCTAAAGTCTGGGGTTATCACGGTGGAGCAGTACGTGCGCAGTCTACTGGCACGGATCCACGAACGGGACGATCACGTTCAGGCATGGGCATACCTGGATCCAGACTATGCGATCTGTGAAGCCAAAGCATTGGATCAAGTTCCCGAAGATCGAAGAGGAATATTGCATGGGATCCCCATCGCCGTCAAGGATGTGATCAATACTAAAGGTTTAACTCCCATGCTGCTGGCTTTGCCCCATCTGACGTCTCACAGATCTCCCGACTCAGCACCACTCTCCAAGTTACCAAGGCAGTCGTCCTGGCATCGATGCGACCCCTATCGGCGTTCTGAGGGCTGCGGGAGCATTGATAATTGGTCGCGAATCGCCCCCCAATGCTTGTGTTGAAACATACTGACGTTACGCTAGGCAAAACAACCACGACTCAATTTGCTGCGATTAACATCGGGACAAAGACACGGAACCCGCATGATCCAAAACGTACACCCGGCGGTTCATCGTCTGGATCAGCAGCAGCAGTTGCCGATTATCAAGTACGTAAATTTACGGTACTGCCTGCGTCGTTTGCATGGCATCCAAACTTCGTTCGCACACTCCAGAGAATTACTGCCTTGTGAATGGACTTTGCTAACACCTTCGCCCTCACGTCCAGGTACCACTCGCAGTAGGGACTCAGACTGCTGGGAGTGTAATTCGCCCGGCTTCTTATTGCGGGATATATGGAATGAAACCAACCTGGAATGCCATCTCAACTGAAGGCCTGAAGATCTTCTCGATTTCCGTCGATACCTTCGGGTTTTTTGCTCGCTCTTTGGAAGACCTAGAACTTCTTGCCGATGTCTTTGCATTGGCTGACGATGGTGATCCTCCTACGGAAGAGCCTTTAACAGTTGACAAATGCAAAGTTGGCATTCTCAAGACCATGGTATGGTCGAGAGCCGGACCCGGAACGGTGGCAGCTATGCAGCTCGCCGTTGAAATCCTGAAGAAGTATGGAGCGGCTGTTACAGAATTGAATCTTCCGGGCGAATTCGACTCGTTGCCCGACTACCATGAGCAAGTAGTAGCTGGAGATGCTCGAGCGTCATTCTTGGGCGAGTACAGAATGCACAGACGCGGCCTTGACCAAGAGTTGGCCGACTATGTAGAGAATAAGTCCAACATGTCGTGGAAAGAACATCTACATGCGAAGGACAGAGTTGCAGCACTGAGATCGATGTTCGAAAGTTTCGCCGAACAGTATACGGTCATCGTCACTCCAAGCGTTATTGATGAGGCACCATTGGGCTTAGAATACACGGGAAGTCCAGCTTTCAATGCGATATGGACCGTAAGTGAAAGAACGCCTGTGATGTGCAAAACTGAAGCTTAAATAGTCTCTCCACTTGCCTGTTGTCAACATACCGGCATTCAAAGGAGAACACGGCATGCCGATCGGAATTTCCTTGGTGTTGCCTAGATACCGGGACAAAAGGCTGCTTCGAGTCGCCAAAGTGATTGGCGAGTGTCTTACTCGCGACGGAGGATGGAAGGCAGAGTCATGAACATTGAGATATTGGCACTATAACGTTCACCCAATCGCCGATCAGACGGTACAGACTACTGCGTCACCAATGGCTCCCGTCACTCCAGAATCCCGTTGTTCGCCCATTATACAAACAAATCATCAAGTCAAGTCTCTCCATCAACTGCTGTTCGGACGACTGTTCGACATCCCCAAGAAGATTCTCTTCGCCCCTTTTCAACGACAGCAAAGCCTCGCTTCTCAATCTCTTCGACTCCAAGTGTCTTTTCTGTTCGCTCAATATCAGAGCTAGTCGCAGTGTTACCCTTGCGACATCTTCCATTGTCCATTTCACGTCTATATTCCCGTCTTTCAAAATTTCCCGTAGATGCATCCTAAGCGGTTAGCATCTCCCATTAAACCGTGATAATGACTTACTCCGCAACCTCTAAATTTCCCACGTGCTGGTTACAGACAGCCACGTAGTATTGGCTCGTTAAAGTATCGGAGTTTGCTCTCCCTTTCAATCGGATTCGAGGCTCAAGAATCTCCTGGTGCAGCCTTAGCGAATTCTCTATAGCCCCGCATCTGAAGTTTAGCATAGCAACCAGTTGCTTGGTCGAGTGTGCCATGAAATTCTCCCTCCCGACGACCCCGATAACCATTTCGAGCGCATAGTCTGCCTTTTTAAGTAGTTCGCCGCTGTTCTCCGTATTCGTTGATAAGAGAGCCTGGAATGCCGTTGCATAACCCGTGCGAGCTGGGAGACCTTGCGCACCACCGGCCTTGTGATAATGGTGAACTGCCAGATCGATGTACTTTCGTGCATCGTCCAGACAGTTCAGCATAGCAGACGATATGCACATATCGACGTAACTACGCCCCCGGTTGACGTGGTCCAATTGGGTCCAATCTTTCTCCAGAACGTCTCCCAGCATGCTCCCTCGAAGTTCAATTGCCTCTAGGGCCAATCGCCGAGACTTCTCTCTTCCTGGAATCCCCATGTAGTTGGAGTAAATTCCCAGGGTGCCAATAGCGTCAGCTTTGATGATCTTGACTTCCTCGTTCCCTTGACTTATCAAGTCGTTGCATACTGATTCTGCACTCTCGAGAATACTGATGGCATCTACCTGCTCTCCGTTGTTCATAAGATAGAACCCGGCGTCACGCATCAGGGCGGCGTACTGAGCATTGCCTTTGATTCCGGAAGACGATTGAACAAATACGTCATTGAGGCTCACAATTTGTGCGATGTATTTGTCGCACAGTTGCCAGACGCTCGAGTCACCTCGCTTGGCAATACTCGGCACTGGAAAAACGCGACGAACAATTTCCACCACCGTGTTGAAAACGGCCGTTCTTTTTGGAATATTGGTATCAAGGCCGTGGAGGATATGGCGCTTAAAAGCTCGATGCGTTCTCAGGCAGATTACGCCGTTGCTGTTGTCGCGCTCGACTAGATGGCGCTCTCGAAGGGATCGGATAGCTTCGTTGAACCTAGAAAGGGGAGAGTAAGTGAGTAATCGGACATATTCCAAGAGATGCGGAGATTGTACCTATATCGGTCCCAGCACACCCATCGCGATCCATGGGTTCCCTCCTCTCCAAACTCTTCTGATTCAACGAACATGTTTTCAGGAGCGGCATCAGGATCCAGAAAGGTAAGAATTTCAACCAGCTCCTTAGCATCATCCTCAAGGCGTCTCCAAGCGAGATCCCACACAGTCGCTAGCGTGTGCTCGTAGTCAGTAAGGCACGAGGTGTCCTTCACGGTCCAGATCCGACTAGACTTGAACCGTTCCTTCAAGCAAGCGTTCATGTCGTCAATGAGACATTGTGACCGGGTCACATAGCCAGCAAAATGCGCAATCGCCAATGGAAGTCCTCCCAACTGAGCAGATAATCTCTCCGCTGCTTCTTTCTCAGATTGTCCGCGACGCAAGTACTTTTGAATCAGTTCTCGTCCCTCTTCTGGTGCCATGGACTGCAAATGAATGCTTTCATGGCAGATGTTTTCGAAATCTGGATTCTGCGAGGTGACAAGTATCGCCCCGCCGTGGTCGCCGGGAGGCCAAAACCTTCGAAGGGTGGAAAAGTTCTCCGCATTGTCAAACACCAAAAGCCACTTGGCCCCTGTTATGTTTAATGTTGCATCCGGGGAACCTTTTGATTAAACTCACCGGAGGATTCAAACCAGTCAATCCCAGTCTCTATCAGTCTTTCTATTTGAACGTTCTGGTCGTACAGACCTAATTTGCGCATGGCAGCCATGAAAGACTCCAAGAGAGTTGCATTAGACTCCGAGTGCATCCAGAACACATGAGAGTAGCTTGTCCGGTAAGTATATGTATACTCAAGCGCCGTTTGTGTTTTCCCGATTCCTCCAATACCATGCAGGACACAAGAACGTCGAGAAGATAGTTCGGTAGTATCAGCTTCCTGGTTGCTTCCTAGGAGACTCTCGTGCAACTGAAGTATTACCGCTTTTCTTCCAGTGAATCTTTGATTTCTCTGCAACGTTACTGTGGTGACAGTCTCTCTTAGTCTTTCGCCCATGGAAGAGGAGAGGTTATCAATTCGAAGCACTAGATCTTGATGCCTTCTATCCTGTTCTTGTACGCCTGCAAGATGGACTTCGTCACTGAAGTATTTCTTGGCTGTGCTGAGCGCCGCTTGAGATGAGCGAAACTCCTTGACAACGGAGGACCACTCCATTTGGATCATGATATCTATTCCGCGATGAATTTTTCTCTCCCAAAACAAAGTTTGAACGGGACATAAGTTACTTACATCGTTTCTTGGAGCGCAGGAGCTTGATGACAGCAAAGCAAAAGTCTACATAGACCCCGTATACCTGTCGAAGTGCATCGTTGAGTCTCGGAGTGTGGAGAACTTCGGTGAATGCTTGGAAGCGCGGGAGGTCATCTGAGAGACTAGAGAGCATATCCGTGATGCTCGAGAAGAGATTCGTGAATATCAAAACGCACTTGCGACAGATTCAGTAAGGATCTTTCGATCATATGCAGCTTATTAACATACTTGCATCACCAATTGCAAGCTACCCCATAACAGTGCAGCTGTACCACAGCCTTGTGTCATGGTCGTGACCCCTTGCACGAATGGCGAAATTCCGTTGAGTACTTTCGCGATAATGGGAACCCGCTGAACTTGGCCATTTTGAGTGTACCTGTCTTTCAGATCCTGTAAAGAACTTTCCAATGTAGCGTGACCGAGGATGTTCGAAGCTGAAGGGTCTGCTAGGGACCCCGAATCGTTCAGTCTTTCCTTCACAGTGAGCTTCCAAAGATCGGTCTGTAAATCGGCCCCTTCGTCGTGAAAAATATCAGGTTTGGAAACGATGGACAACTTCTTCTCAGGGGAGCCTTCGGTAGTATGGGGCTTGTGGAAGATATTCAGACAGAGTATCTTCATGGCTTCGACTGAGGACTTTACGGAGAGTTGGAGTTTAGGAAGATTGCCTCCAATATTTCACGGAGGCGCCAGCCTGTTCTCAACTGTTACATCGTATCTCCTTATCAAGCGCCTGTGCGGCAGCATCTTCAGCTTCACTCGAAACTACCAAGGCCCTAAAAAGCCACCGGGTTACACATAGATGCCTTTTTGCAGGCGTAAAACATTTCCGGACTTTGATTCATATTTCGCGGCTATAAATGGAATGGTTAATCTCCAGTTGTCGCCACCTTCAGCTTCTAGAGCCTCAACCCCCTTAGCCGCCCTCACGCTATGAAGGGTTCTTTCAAACCCGCAGTCCCAACTCACGCCAACGCATGCCTCAGTTCTTTCGGCATGCCAGTACTCACGATGGAGGCATAGGTTCAACCGGGTATGTCCTAATGCCATCGCATCTTGTTGGGGATTGAGGCTGACACAGAGGTGAGGAGAACAAGGCTGACGAGTTACACAAAAGTGAGGACACGGGAAAAGATCGAACCAGCGAGTGACACGAATATTTCCACAAGGCAAGCGGCCTATGCTCATGACCCAATCCTTTAGTCCACGGCCGGGAGACCTCACCAACGCGATTCTGCCGTCTCTGTGCCATGTGCATGCATGTGCATGGGGAGGCCGAGCTAGGTGGTTGCAACCACGTCTTCGCATGATACCACTGCGACTAGTAATGATAGGGTAGTGCATGCTGATTATCAAGTAATGGCGCTGCTGGTGGCGCTGTTCTTTACCCCCCGCAGCGGTGTCACCTTGAGGGTGTTGCCCCCCACACGAGGGTGCTTCTTCTTGCATGATGGTGTGCACACCATTTCTGAATTAGATTAAAGATGGCGTCCAATGTCGAGGGCATAAGATGATCCAGTGAGACAGATAAAAGAGTCGTTATCTTTGTCGGATCTGAGGGCCTCACCAGAACTTCATCTTCAAGCATTTACCAGTTCAACCTTTCTTGCTCCTATTGACTGAACTATCCCAACAATCCCTGCTATGGATCCAACCTCCGACGAAAGGCAACAGCCATGGAAGACATGGTTGACCGAAGAGATTTCCAAGCGTGAGGAAGCCAGCCGGACGGATCAGGGGCGCGATGAGCAAGAACAGCGTCGCCTGGAATACTTGACTCAGATGACTGAGCAAGAGAAGCTGGGACGCAAGGGCGCCAGCAACAAGGCTGGGTAGTCTTGCTTTTGTCGGGCAATCCGTATGTTTGATTACCAAATTAGTAAATCTTGAAAATCTGACCTCTGGACATAGGAAACGTGTAGCCTGGTTTTGCGGTGGCTCAACGCTGGAAGTTACGGTTGCTATCCAGATATTCGATCGCTATCTTATCGGTTGAAGCTATACCATCGGTCGCTTAAGTACTTGCTGATAATGGACATGTTTGTGCAAATTTATAGCCATTATATTTGAATGAAACCTGAAGCAGCTATTGCCATTTTCTCCAGTATCCTGTGAGCTATTTTCTGAACAACTTGATCTAAAAGGATGGTGGAAATAGTAGGATAGCCAAAAACCTTCCGTGGAACTACAATGGTGACCAAATCAGAGCCCTAACCTCAAGGCTTTCTCTAGGACGTGCCCCTTGTGGGGTGTCCTTCCAAACAAACGAGCAATGCGGAGTACCTCGATCACGATCAGTATGACTTTCGCATGAATCGCTCGAGTGACACTCACATTTTGCAATGCTACCATTTTGCTTCTCCGCCAAAGAATCGAAGCACTTGATTATGAGAACTTCCCGGTCCAGCATTGCCGGCAGAAACCACCACTCGTGGGTCGGATTCTGGGCAACCTGGTAGAGCTCTCCGATCCATTGCGGGGATGGCATGTCGGTTGCAATGAAGTCAGATGGATCGGTGGAGCGATAATCACACAGTGCCAAAGGATGGTCGTATAGGGGAGTAAAGAGAGGCCTCCATATGCTGCAGGGGGTAAGTATACAGGTGCACTTGACAAAGAGCCTCCTCTCTACTCACTTCAAAATCCGAAATCGCCCTTCGAGAAGTTTGTCCATTTCCGTTCCAAACAGGTTTCGGATCCTGCGATATGCGGATGCTGGGGTTTGATCTGTGATTCGGTTTAGATATAGAACAAGTAGCGGGTAGTCGAATTGCCCACCGACATGAACATCCGCTGCAGCAGTGAGACTCTGGATTGATTGCAGCTGTCTGAATGGATCCGAATCTTCTCTATCAACTCGGCGCAGCTACCATTGTGAGCTTGTTTCTAACACTCCACTGGCGATCTTACCGTGTTGTCAAAGAAACAGACCTTCTCCGCGCCAAACCGTTGTTTCAAGAAGGCTTCGCACTCGCTATAATACATCCCCTCAATCAGCTTGGGGTCGTAAAAATCCGCTTCCTGCATAGCAGTTGACATGGTAGCGGCTTGGAAGCCCTGGCAATCAATCGAGAAGTCTTTTAGAACCGGTCTCATGTTTCGAATTGTAACTTCGGTCGGTGTTGTGGATAGATTGTTCGACTTCGCTCCTGGCACATTCCATGGCTCAATGGAACTGACGTATGGCTTCTCAGTCTTGTAAAGCTCCAGTCGATCCATATACCTCACGGATCCTCGAGTATCGAGCTCCATGATGGCGTAATGGCGGCTTTCAGTGAAGAGAGATGACTCCTGCAACGCTGAGGATGAAAACAAATCGGATTATAACTACGCATGGATTTTGCATTGAAAAACGAGCAGCGACACGTCCCCACACCATCGCTCTGGAAAAACTGCTCGATCTGATAGATCCCGAAGATGGCAGGCCTCAGAAATCGTCTTTGGGGGTCAGCGGGCAGCGCCGTCGATAGTTCTCCCAACAAGGATTCTCGAAGTGATTGCCCTCCCCGTCTCAAGACAGGCAGGACAGAGTTTAGATTGTAATTGGGCCGAAACGCACACAGCGGGACAGCTATCGAGTCATATCCCATGACCGTGCCGGATGTAGCATGAGGAGCTCAGCACCTGCAAGGTATTGCTCCGGCGAATCCGAGGATGGGGTCTTATCAGCGTTTGCCTTCTTGACGCGATAGAATACGTGAACACGGCCGGTGGGGAAAAGGCTCATAAGGTGGTTCGAGTGTAAGATGATTGGTGGTTTCGTTGCGGCTCAATTCAGGAAGCGAGAGTTATTGGTGGAATGGTAGCCTCACTTTCCTGTATTGAATGGCTCCTGTATGGAGATGCATCTAGAAGAGCGGGATAGGCGTGACACACGGGCGGGATACCATGCAGCGGGACGGTCTCACTAGCGCTTACTCATTGTAACGCATGGCACAATGTAGGATGTCCGCCCGTAGGCGTTCTGTTGAGATGCGAGGCTTGCGGGATGGGCCGCATTTGGGGGCGGTCGTAGCTGCGCGCGTATTACGCGTTATCATTCGCAGCAGACCGATCGGTGAGCCGATAGTGGCCCTCCGTCGTCTTTCTGAAAACGGCGACCAGGCTGCTAAGACGATTACGCATCTTCTTGCCGCTGGAGTTCTGTCGCTGATCGGACGATCGGGTCTTCGTCTTTGACCATCCTGGGCAGCCTTCCCACACATGGAGGCAAAAGTTGATTGCAGGCAACTCGTCGTCTTCCCAAAAACCCCTCCATCTCCATAACCTCTCACTGGATGCGATGGAAGAAGAATCCCCAGCCCCGAGTGTAGCCCAGTCTGCACAACCTACTTTCCTCAACGGAGACGCTTTTCCTCCACTCGTCTATGGATCCGCCATCAGAGAGCGCCCAAAGCAGGCAAATATTCGCGCTGCCTTTCGGAAAGGATATCGAGGACTTGATACTGCGTCGTCTCGGGGACTTCATGACGAGCAACAAGATGGCCAAGCTCTCAAAGACTTGCTTGCCTCCCGCTCAAATTCACTTCAACTCAATATCAAGCGAGAGGATATATGGATACAAACGAAGTTCTCGATTGCACTCGATCAATCCGATCCATGGCCATATGACCCCGGAGATCCGATAGCCTTGCAGATTTTGAAGAGCATTCAGCGAAGCCTCATTAATCTCGGCGTCGACGTCATCGATGTTTATTTTCTTTCTTCTCAACTGAGTACTTTTGAGGAGACTCTGAGTGCATGGGAAGTCATGGAAACTCTTGTGCAACGCGGTATTGTTAGATACTTGGGCATATGCCATGTCAATGCAGATCTTCTTCGTCGACTTCTCGGGCGAGTCACCACCAAACCTGCTTTTGTTCAAAATGAGTTTGTGCTGGATGACGGCTGTGATTCGCATGTTCGAAGTATATGCAAAGCTCAAGGCATTGCGTATCAGGTGTTTGGTCTATTCTGGAAACACAATAGTGGTTTATTATCTCTCGCGCCTGTACAACAACTCGCCCGATCGTTTGATTTCACAGCGCAAGTGGCACTCCTGGTTCTGATATTGGCTTCCGCGGCCGATGAAGGATTGCGCTTGAGTATTCTCGATGGTACAATGGATGAGCATCACATGGAAATGAATTTGCAATGTCCCAAAGCCTTTCATTCAGTTCAGAATCCCCTTATCGATCAATTTCGCCTGATATCTGGGTTTTGATAGTCTGTAATGCAAGAAATGATTGAGCGCTACGTCTTGCGTAGAAACCGAGTGACCACACTACTCATTCGCCAGGTCAGCTCTCTAACATGGCCATCATCATCACGATGAAAAGCCAGCACAAACTCATCCACCAAGTCAAAGAGGCCATAGCCTCGACGAAGGTATTCATCCAGATCCTTTGGCATGAAAGTCCAATGGTCGAGGCGGAACGGCTGCAACGGGTGAAGCTGGTTGGGGCGTTCATTGACGACCATGGCCGGTGAATCATTTGTTTCATCTCGAATAATATCGACCTTGAAGTTGCAGCCATCCAGAACATACTCTCCGAGAAAGTCCTCGGTCGGAGGCGGTTGGTATCTGTCTTGTCGAGCCTTCAGGAATGGCTGGTAGAGGGTTCTGTCGAAGCACGTCCGGTAGGACTCTGCAGCAAGCATAGCCTCTTGGAGAAAGTCGACCGCTGGTTTCAGATGGAACAGCTCTTGGAGAACATCCTGACAAATCCAGTCAGTGCAATCACTCAGGCCGGTTCCATTGGACAGAGCGAATATGGCAAACGCAGCTTCGGGGACCACATAGAGCGAGCATGTATAGCCGGGTACATCACCCTGGTGTGAGTATATCGTGACAGGTAGCGACTCTTTTCCAAGGATAGGTGAGCGTTGGGAACGATTAGGGGAGATGAGGCCGAGCCTGGCGGGTGTGGTTTGTCGGAACCAGCCAAGGCAGTAATGCTCATCGGAAGGAAAAGTAGGATCGACGATGTTGTGCGCTGATGATATCACTGGAAGCTCCTTGATTGGGTTGTTGGGAATCCATCGTTCTTGGTCAGATTTTCCTACGTCTCCATATTTGAAAGCGTCGGTAACGGCGACACACCACTTGACGAGATCGGCAGTAGTGCTCTTCAGTCCGCCAGATGCTCCATTTATGGAAGTTCCGGAAAGGGCAGGCGGAGCCTCTTTAAACAGGCTACCGTCTGATATAGCTGTGTAAGGAGTAGCGACATTGTTTGACTCTATGTCCACGTCTGAGGCGGTGGTATCCTGCATCCCGAGGGGCTGCAGGATGCGTTCGCGGACAAAGTCGGCCCAGCTGTCGACTCCCGCCAGCTTCTCGATAACTTTGCCCGCAATGCCATAAAGAGCATTATTGTAAGCATAGGACGCACGGAATGTGCCTCTGACGGGAAGCGCATTCACCAGGCTTATCGCATTCTCTCTGTCGAGGGTCATCTGGGAATGCATTCCTTGCACCAACGGGTCTAAGCCCGCAGCCCCGGTCCGGTGAGATAGAATATCTCGTAACGTAGCCATGGTAAGTCCTGGGCTTTCCGCATGCGGGCCGAAGTCGGGAAGGATCGAACAAACGGTGGAATCCCATGATGTCTTGCCCTCTGCTACTAGGATCCCAATTGAAGCGGTGATGAATCCTTTGGTCAGAGACGCAATGGAGTACAAGGTGTTCGAATTTGGTGGCTCCTGAGATACTACATCCCTGACTCCGAAATGATGTTCGCAGACTGCCTGCCCCGCATGAACCAGGCCGATGGAAAGACCTGGCTGCTTGGTGGTTTGTCGAATTTGGTCAAACAGTGGCAGACGTTCTTCGATCTTTTGTCGAACCAGATGGGAGTCGATAGACTGTAAACTTCCGGTCAGCAAAATGATGAAAGACACGACTTGATAGGGTCATACGCGAAGCTTTGGATGGAGTTCTATGACAATATCCATCTTGAGAACCGCTTGACAACGATTGATCTAGCCCAATTCACAACCTCTAGGCTACCCGCTGGAGCTCGGCCGGGTGCGTTCCAACGGGCGGGGAATGGCCGTTTTATCTAGCGAAGCGAATGCAGTGTGCATGGGGGTGGCTACTGCTCAAAAGCTCTCACCCCGCATCATAGCTGCAGTGAAACACAGCGTACCTAATCGATTGGCTGCAATACACCTCAGCTATCTGCAGAGCATTGCTACTCAAAGATTATGTGGCGCAACCATTTTTGACCGGAAATCTGCCTTGCGAAACATCGTGTGCGAAAAGGCATTCTTTGGATACCCATATCGCGTTTTCGTCTGATGAACTGGCGGACTTGCTATGCCATCCACCGGCATTCTCACTATAACGCTTACTGCTCCTTCTGTATATTTCCATCCATACGAACGCGTTTTATCAATCCCTTTCCCTCGTAGCGCTGAAGGGGCGCTCTGGGTCGCACTCCGAGCCGCCCTAATCATGACCAGGCTGCCAACCCCAAATCAGCAGGATTTGGGTGCTGATTCCAGCACCCTGCAGCCTATCACGCCACACAACTTCGGCTCTCCGCCGCCAATTTGTCAAACTCGTTAAAGTTGCACACATTCAGAAGGCCGTGAAATTGATTTCTTTCTGCTTCCCTTTATGTGCATAACCATGCAAGTTCTTACCCAGCTTTACTAAGTAGTCCACATCTGCCAGCTGATAAATACGCAGAGTCTTTGCTTGCGAGTATATTACTATGGCGGAGTTCTGGAAAAGCTATGAAGTAAGGGCGCAAGATTCTATAATAGATAGTAAGGGCACCAACAGCTAGTGTTAAATTAGATTAGCTACTATCTCATGGAGCTTAGCCAACTTTGTCCAGTGACGTTCAATGCGATTCTCGTGTAATTTCAAGGTTGTCCTACACAAGGCCTAATGCCCATTTCCAAAGTTTGTAACTTGATTGCAGGCGAAACATGCAAGTCTGTATCATTTAGCGGGGAAATGAGGATTTGCTGAAAACAAGGGAATACAAGGTACATGCAAGATGCATGGCGTGAGATGTTGTACCAATTTTTCTCTCTGACTTGGCGTACTTCCACGTGAGGGGACACGCGAACCGGATAGGGAAGGAATTATCACAATTCCAGTCACACTTAACCTTCTTGTTTCTTTGGTAATCAGAGTCGAGATTATTGCATTCACGATCCCTCTGATCGTCAGTCTAACCACTTCCCCTTCCTCTCACCACCCCCATCCCCCATCACAACTCTAAGTCGTCAACCGAAAATGCGGGTGATCATCCCCCAAATTATCCGCATGAGGCCCCTCAAGCCTATGATCCCTATGGCCCGCCTCCCTCTTCTTATTCTCCCGCTTAACCAAGAAAAACATCGCCGTACACGAAGCCCCACAGATCCACAGCATACCCAAACTGACCCCATACCCCGTAGGATACTTCGGAGCCTCTCGGGTAAGGAAGACGTTGGATGCGACGATGCCGCCGATGTTGCCGAAGCCGACTTGAATGGCGGAAGAAACGGAGCGCTTGTAGTGGCCTGACATGAGATTGGCCAACCAGACGAGGGTGATGGGCTGCGTGATGTATCCACCAGGGACGACGAGGAAGAGCGCAAAGTACTTTACGCCTGCGGAGAGGTTGTCTTGGTTGAGGAGTAGGATGTATCCGACAGACGAGACGCAGAGGCCGAAAATGCAAAACGTGAAGCGGTGCTTCATGCGGTCTGTTATCCATGCCGCACCGAGCGCAGTCACCGTCGCGACAACGAAGATGGGGATGGAGCGGACCTGTGCGGCGGAGGAGGTATAGCCGAGTTCCTTTACGATGGTGGGTATGAAGAAGGAGCCTGCGTATCCAGTGTTGACTATGCCAAAATACATGAGCGTGCCGATGTATATCTTAGGGTCGCGGAAAATGCGCCTTGCGGCGTGCTTGTCCATACGGTTCATGACGGCGTCACCGGAGTCGGCAGAGAGGCGGGCGATTAGGAGGGCGCGCTCTTGTTCGTTGAGGAAGGAGGCGGTTTCGGGCCAGTCCGTTATCTACGCGTTGATTGCATTAGCTTGGTCCTGACTGACACCGCATATGTGACCTTACCCAAAACTTCGAGATGACACCAATGACGACGGTCATAAGACCTTCAATGATGAAGATCCAGCGCCATCCTCCGTAGCCGGCGATGCCTTCCATTTTGGCAATGGCGAAGGCGAGAAGCTGTGAAAAAGGGTCAGTGTTGGTCGTTCGAGGTGAAACGAAGGGCATACACCGCCGAAGCCGCCTGCAACGATGCTGGCAGCGAAGAAAAGCGTAAAGCGCCATTGGAGCTCATAACGCTTGTAGTACATGGAGATGAGATACATGCACCCTACGCCGGTTAGCTTCAAGTCTTGTCTTTCGTCTGAAAGATGCCATACCTGGAAACAAGCCAGCTTCAAAGAAACCCAGTATCACACGCATGGCCACGAGGCCTTCGAAGTTATTGACAAGACCCATGCCAATAGTCGAAATGCCTGGGTAACTGATTAGATCATTCGAAATATGCTCAGGTGTACCACATACCCCAAAGAACCATGATAGCGCTCAGCCATGTCGAAGGCGCAAGCTTCTTGAGGATGATATTCGACGGCACCTAGAAGAGAATTAGTTAAGCCTCCATCATGGAGTACTGAATGAACACTGGGTATTCAAAAGGACAGCACAGTACACAATAATTACCTCGAAGAGAATGTATGGAATGAAGAAGACGAAGAGCGCAATGTTGTAATCCTGCGCATGCATGTGAAGATCCTCAGTCAATCCTTGAATCTTCGCATTCCCAATGTTTGTGCGATCGAGAAAGGCCAAAAGGAAAAGGACGAAGAGTGGAGGAAGGACGCGGAGGTCGCATTTTCGGAGCAGCGCCTTCTCTGCGACAGGGTCGATATTGGTGCCCGCGGTGTCGTTGATGTGTTCGAGCTTCTCGTCCCCAACGCTCACGACAGTCTTCTGGTCGGTCATGATAGGTATGGATGAGGGGTGGCCCAGGTGCGTGTCCCACTCCGTTGGTACTGACGGGCTTTTATATGATCTCGATATCGAGGTGAGCACGGTGACTAAGGCGTATGGCACCAATCAATCCCATCGTCCCTTAGCCGATTAACATACCCGACCCCGGACTTGCATGTCTGTAAACCTCGCTTCCCCGCAAACCTGGGGTACAAAACGCGAGGAATTAATTCCGCCGCCCTTTCCGTACCCTCGGGCGACGGCATGCTAGTATTGATGGATGATTGACTAGCCGTTTGAGGAATTTCTAGGAGATAGTCAGGCATAGCGTGGGGAAGACCGAGGGTAAAGGCACGTGGCCGGGTGTAAGATCCGACATACGAGAGCCACGCGTAAGGAAGCACGTGTAAATATGCAAGTAAGTCTCAAAGTTTACCGAGAGAGCATGGATCCCTGGACGCCATCGAAAAGGAGGGACCGTATATAGGAATTGTAGTAAGTTTGAAGAGGCGATAGTAGACGCAAGAGGAAAGGGCGGGCGCGACCCAAGGCGACCAATCAGAAGCGACGCGATCGTGGAGGGGAAGAACCGTGAACCCCTGCATCAACATTAGGGCCCAGACAACTGCGCAGTCGGGAGCAGTGAGGCTGCAGCGGGCAATTAATTCGAGGCAGCGTGTTCCAGTAGCAAGCAATGTCTTCAGCCTTCTCTTATGGAATCCGGATCGCGTCTCACCTTGGGCTGTTTGCGTTGATCTCACCTGGCCGTCTTGTGACCCGCCCTTGCATCCCTTTGAGAGACCCTGGCGTTGGAAGCTGTAGTGACGTATCCCTGTCCTTCGTATAGACCACTCGAGAACTTACTGGCACCACCAAACCTCCTGACCGCCAACACTCAAAGAAACACCGCATACTACAATTGAAATCGACTCGCCATGCCTGCAAACCCGCCGACGCTCATCAACCTGCCACCGGCGCCCTCTGACCCAGGCACGCCCAACGATGTACCGTAAGACATGCCCCCTCTAGGTGCTTGTTCAGGCATGTGCGAACTGACACACTGCGCGCTTAGGGGCACACCCAACTCAGCCACGACGACCATGTCCGAGCTCTCGACGGTAGCCATCAAAGATGGCCATCGCGGACACTTTCCGCATCACCACCATCCCGCAGACGCCGAGCGCGCAGACCGTATCTCGCGCTTGGCGGGGCTCGAGCGAGTCGCTGTCACCGGCCGTAACCCCTATGGTCTCGCCCCGGGTGCCGCGAGTAATCCTCCCCCAGGTTATTTCGACGCGAACAACCAACCCCAGATCTTCCGCGAGCGAAGCACTGTCGGTAGCGCAAGCGCGACCGGCAGCGTGGGTGGCCGGACGACATGGGCTAGCGGCAGCGACGTCTACGATCCGGATCGGATGAGCGAAGACCAGGACGACGAGCGAGGTGATACTGGCAGCATCGGAGG
The DNA here is from genome assembly GCA_010405425.1 of Lentithecium fluviatile CBS 122367. Classification (NCBI taxonomy): domain Eukaryota; kingdom Fungi; phylum Ascomycota; class Dothideomycetes; order Pleosporales; family Lentitheciaceae; genus Lentithecium; species Lentithecium fluviatile. Next base: position 1,188,703 of record MU005578.1, on the reverse strand, counting down.
CTTCAGTGACGAGGCTGTCTCTCTGGTCGGGTTTGGAGAAGGCGCGAGGACGCCAGCTAGACAACACAGCCAGCTTGGCAGCCCGGCCATCAGCAAGGCGAGCGCAGTCCCGCAGCATCTGCGCGAGCAACAGTCAGGCAGCCCTATGACCGGCATGAGCGTCCCTAGCAGCTCGACAACTACCTCAAGTGCAGAGCAGCAGAAGCAGGACTCCAGGCTCATTGATGGCATGTCCTATGACGAGGGCGTCGTCGACACCACGAATCGCACCCCACCGTTGACAGGTCAAGGCCCTGGAGGCGCCTCTACGGCCGAGCAGGTCATCCGCGAGAGGATGCGCCAGCGTCAGCGTCAGTCCGGTCAGGCTGGAACCTCAGACCAGGATGCTATGGAGGTTGAACCACAGAGGGAGAATTAGTTGGGGGTTGCCTGTGTGCATTACCCGACGGCGAAGCATGATGGAGAGATGATGGGGTGACGTGTGTGCTCAGGAGTTAAGGTTCTGGGATCAGACCATGATGGTTCAAGGTTTGGAGGAGCCGCGATTGAGCAGACTTTCTGCAGTTTTATCAGAATTTCATGAATGCAAGAATTTTCAATGACCGGACGGTAACTGAGATGTACAAATGTCGAGGGTGATGATTCCAAGTGAAAGGGAGCTAGTCCATAAACGGGCTAGCGCAACTTAAGATCAAGCGAGCCGGTGCGCACTCATCTGGGCAAAATGGGCGGTTGCGACACCACAACCGCTCATCGTCAACCCACCCAGCCAGTTCGACTCGCACATCCGTCGCAATGGCCAGTACGTCGAGAAACTAGGATCAAAGGTTAGCCGACTTACTGACATTGCACAGAATCAAAGAACTCGTCCCAGCACAACCAGTCGAAGAAGAACCACAAGAACGGGTACGCATCCCCCGAACCCGCACGTTTCCGCGTCGTCAGCCCATACTGCTTCCTACTCGCCGATCAGAGCTCTTACCCTCCCACTCTGGAAGCCAATTGCTGATTGGAATCGTGACATAGTATCAAGAAGCCCAAGACGCACCGATACCCCTCGCTCAAAGGCACCGACCCCAAGTTCCGAAGGAACCACAGGCATGCTCTGCACGGCACCATGAGGGCTCTGGTGCGTTATCCCACCCAATGCGACGGCCACAACAGCTGACAACCGAATAGAAGGAGGTCAAGGAGGGCAAGCGCGACTCGGCATAAGGAACGAAGTTCGACGAGGGGCGACGGGGGCGGCTTTCCATTCCCAACGAAACATTTCCTGGCGTCAATGGCATACGGACTTCTATGACGGCTTCAGGCTGATATCGGGAAGCGGCGGGTTCACCATAGGCATGATGCGCCAATGAAAACGTCAAAAGCCAGCCAGACGGGCGTGCGTGAGTGATGCTGCGACCATACTAACATTCAGAATTGCTCTTTTCGGTTGCCTTGCTTTTGCTCCCGGCCCCGCGACTACATGTCCCTTTGAGATTCAGGGGTATACCTCGACGGCATTAGTGTGTACAGCAACAGAGCTCTCACCATGCTCGACCTGCTGAAGGAAAATTATCGTGCCAATATTGAATACCCCATCATTACCAAACACTTGGCCTCTCTCCCATGAGGTGTGAGTGCATGGAGATGGGGTTACATACTCCAAATGTTCCCTAAGGATTGCATCGCGTTTGTCTTCGACGGAACTCAACGGGACTTTTGGGCCAGAGCTCGAAGGACTTTCGCCGAATGCACCCAAAGCATCATAGATCAATGCAACCTAGTCATCTGGAAAGCCTCTTTGCCTGGCATTTGTTCAGGTGATGTCTGTCGATCACACATGCAACCTCCAGCCACCTCGCGAGGTTAAGGCACGTACCGCCAAACGCCGGCGGGGTACAACCACCTCAACCGCCTTTCCACTTCCACAGCTTCGACCCCGCCCTCACTCCCACCTCTCCTCCACCTCTTCTCTCCCAGAGGTGCTGCAAGAGCATCCGCGCAGCCAAATTCATCGACAATTCCCTTCCATGCTCTTGTAGCTCTCGCCCGGGCTGGGGACAGTAGAGCCGGCGCGCCCGCGTTCCTGACAAGCCCAACCACCTGCATTGCACAGCCTTACCACCTAGCCCTGGTCCCAACCACTACTACAAGTCCTCCTAGCCAGCTGCCCGCCCTGTCTTCAGGCGGAACCTTCCTCGTGCCTTCCGAGAAGCTTTTCGCTACCATTTCACTCGTCTTTCTCAGTCTCCTTGTCGCCCGTGTGCGCCTCCGCTCCTCCACTGTCCGCAACCACTCTCCGCACGAAATGGCAACCCAAGCCCACTGCGCGTACTGCTTCGAGACCCTATCCGCAAAGCTGGAAAAGCGCACGCCGCTTACCCTCCGCCAAGTTGAACAGCTATGGAAGCAGTACAATGCCGACCCTTCGACTCCGGATCCCAACGCGCCGCCCGACGACGAAGATGACGCCATGGACGACGACGCCGGAGAAGAAGAAGTCGATGACAACGCCGCCCCTGCTGCCGCCACCGGTACCACAAACGACTCTACCTACCGCCCCGTGGCCATCTCGCGCCTGCTCGCCCCGTCCCCCTCGACGCGGAGTTCGTCGAGCGTGCATAGCGCCGCGTCGACGCCCAGCGGTGTCAGCGAAGCGAGTTCGGCGACGAGCAAGAACAGCAGTCGGAGCAGCATCTTCTCGCTGGGCCACCGGCTCCGGCGGGAAGAAAAGGCGCGCGTCGACGAAGGCAGTCCGTTGTTCGTGACGTGGAATGTCGTCGCAAAGGGTGGGGAGAAGCGGCTAAGAGGCTGCATCGGAACGTTTGAGGCGCAGGAGTTGGACGATGGACTGAGGTCTTATGCGCTGACTTCGTGAGTCCTTACCCCTTTCCATTCCACCGCACCCACCCACCCACAAGTCACCAAACACTGTGGGTAGTGAAAACCCCCAAGCTAACAACTTCACCCCCAGCGCTTTCGACGACACCCGCTTCCCCCCCATAACCCCACGCGAACTCCCCACGCTAGAATGCGGCGTAACCCTCCTCACAAACTTCGAGCCCATCACCTCCCCCCTAGACTGGACCATCGGCACCCACGGCCTGCGCATCTCCTTCACCTACCACAACCGCCGCTACGGGTCGACCTACCTGCCCGATGTGGCGCGCGAGCAGGGCTGGACGAAAGAGGAGACGCTGGTGAGTCTGATGCGCAAGGCTGGGTGGAGTGGGAGGAAGGAGGAGTGGCAAAAGGTTGAGTTGGGGGTGGTGAGGTATCAGGGGAGGCAGGTTAGATTGGGGTTTGCTGAGTGGAGGGCTTGGAGGGACTGGGTGGAGGAGGGGGAGGTGTAGGGCGGGCATAATGGGAGGGTTTTAGAAATAATAGCGCTTAGGTCATGATATCCACGCCAGCGAGGCGTCTGGGGAGAGTTCGATACAAGGAGTATCATCACGGCATATACACGGTATCAACAACGGGATATAGACGTCCGAAACGGACATGCAATCTACTCTACAATTGAGCGACTCTACTCTCACGTACGTAATCCTTTCGCGGGACTTGTTCCGACCTTTCTAAATGCAGCCCAAACCAAACCAAACCAAACCAAACGCAACGCCCTCGCTATGCAAGACCAACTCCAGCCCTCGTACATGCATCTCTCTCCGTAATCATATGTTTCGTTTCTGAGCAGGTAGGTAATCACTTCTTGGACCGCATATCGACGACCTCCAACGGCGCGTTCCGCAGCTCCACGACATGCCCCGGTTTGAGCGCCTCGGTGTAAATATAATCGACATCATGGGGGTGGAAAATGCCCGGTTTGGTGCAGCTGAGGATAGTCTGTTTGCCGGGTGGATCCGTGAGGCGGAAACAGCCCCAACTAAAACGCCCACGTTAGCACAACGCATGTATCAAAGAGCAAGTGCCTAACAGCACGGCGGGGGCCACTTACTCGGGGCTCTTGCTAGGCGCACACACGATGGCGATGCTCTCCGCCATCATACACTGATACCCGACATGCGTGTGCAAATCGCGACTACTCATAAAGCACGTCTGACTCGGATGGGTATGGATCCAGCCCAGCACCATCAACTCCTCCGAGTCGCAATAGTCGAACAAATCGCTCTCGTTGGTCATCTCGCACGTGTCGCTGGTACTTGTCTGCGCGGGGATCACTAGCCGGGTAATGAAGAGAGCGTTTGATTTCAGGATGCCGCAGAGGATACCGCATGTTTCGAGGTTGAGACGCGTGTTGTAGACTGCGGATTGCAGGAATAGGGCGCGGAGTTGCGAGGGGAGGAAGATGGTGCGCAGGGGCTCGCCGTTTTCGAGGTAGGCGGAGGGCTTGAAGGTGAATTCGTCGAGGTCTTGGGTTGGGGAGGCGGGGCGCGGGACGATTTTGCCTGGGATTGGGGGGGCGGCGGGTTCGGGTTCGGTGTATTTGCCTGGTATGGGTGGTGGGCGGGGTTGCTCGTAGAGGTATGAGGGAGTAGACGGCTTCGGTGGCTTTGGGGGGAGTGCGGGCGGTAATATGTCTAGAGGGCGGGGGATGTGTTCTTTGGGTGGTCGTAGGGGCGCGACGCCTTGGGACGGTAACCGTGATTCTGTGCCTGACCATCTTTCCTGGCCGTGGTGTGGGACTGTTGGGTAGTGGTATGGGGAGGCTTCCTGTATCGATGTTGGTCGCTATAGTCGTCAGCCGTATTCTCTTCAAGCCTCACAGCAAGCTTCGTACAGAAAAGTTCGGTGCCCTATGCCCGTTCTGCTGCATGCGCGCAACCTCCTGGAGCTGACTTTGAAGATCATCGTCGCCTTCTTTGCTCTGCCTCTTCAGCTCGGTTTCCCAGTCTCCCCACATGCCCGCCGTCCGCCTTTCCTGCTCCTCCTCTTCCGACACACCGGCTTGCCTGACACTTCTCCGCGCAGCATCTCTCCTCTTCACCTCCCTCTGCGCAAGCTTTGCCGCAAGGGACTGGTTCCCCTCTGCATCCAGCGTCGGCCGCTCATAGCTCCTTCTGCTTCTCGGCGCCGCCTTCTGACTCAAACTCAAGCCATCAAACTCTTGCGATAGGGTCGCGTTTCGCCCTTCCAGTGATCCCATAGCCTTTAATTGTGCCTTCCTCCTCTCTTGAAACTCCTCATGCCTCTTCTTTATCCGCGGTCTAATCTCCTCGAGCTTTTGCAAGTCAACGCCAACGGCCGCGGTCGCCGCATTGAGCGCTTTGCGATTCTCGGGTTTGCTCTTTTCGGGATGGTTCTGCAGGTGGTCGAGGACGAGGTTGGCGTGGCGGTAGAGGAGGAGGTATGTTTGCGGATCGTTGCCTTCCGCTTCGTAGACTTGCGCCTAGATGTTGTGAGCTTCGAAAGCCGGCAGGAAGGATGAACAGACCTCCTTCTGCATAGTATTCGCCGTGCGCAGCCAGTTCTTGAGAGGAATGTATGCATTGTATTCGTAGTTCGCAGCCTGGGCTGTGAGCTCCTGCACGCTCATGGGTGCGTTTAGGGAGGCCATGCTGCGCTGAGTGTGTGTGGAGGCGGGGTGGCGGAGGAAGAGACTGTAGGAGTGATGTATTAGAAGGGCAGCACACCCTTCATCTGTACGGGAACCGGTGGCGTTGTTTCATTTGTGTGATGGGCAATTCATAGTCGGGGTATTGGGCTGTTTCGTGTGCCTGGGCACTGTGATGGGGGAGGAATGCCGCCGCCTGATTCAATGTTCCGCATCACCGCGGGGCACTACTGCACGGTCCAGGCTATCACATTGGGCAGCGGCAACATTGAAGCGCGGCTTTCACAGATGACGTGTGAGAGCTTGCTCATAGCGCATGGGATGGATATGCTGGCTCATTCAGCAACTACTTCTGGGCTTCAGAGAACGAGGTGTTGCACTACCAAGCCAAAACCAAGCGCAGGCGCGTTGTCACGTGTTCAACAGTGAATTCAATACCGCGCGTCTGGACTCAACATATAGGGAGATACATAGGTGGACATTCATCTAGTAGTGCCGGTCGGGGTATCCATATCGCAATTCCAGCCCTTATCTGTCTCCAGAGTCCTGCGACAGCTTCTCCCACTCGCTATCCGTGCTCAATTCGCCTGTAGACTCCCCCAGGCTCTTCCTCTTCTTGAGAGCATCGTCGACAACGGGCGCGAGACTCGTAGTAGCTCCCTTCGTGCCGGTTGCGACCGGTCCGGAGCTCGTCTGGATCGGCGTGCTTCCCCTTCCGCCCGCGGTCTGCTCGGTAGGCTTCTCGACAAACACGGTGCTCTCCGTCTCCGGACGCGGCGCTGCGCGAGGCTTCGGCTTCGGCTTCGGCTTCGGCTTCTCCTCCACCTCGGTCTCTACCTCCGTATCGTCGCCCGTGTCCATTGCATCGTCTCCGGGACCGCCCTTTCCCTTATCTTTCTCTCTTTTAGCTTCGCGGATGCGCTTCGCTTCCTCCTCCTTCGCCTGCGCTTCACGGAGCTCGCCGGCGAACCAGTTGATCGCCCACCACAAGCCTGCTGTCAGAGCGGAGAGGATGATGAAATGAATACTGTAGGTTGCGAGGAGGAGGGCGAAGAAGAGGAGCTGGAGGGCTGCGAACGAGGCGTTTGTTGCGACGAGCAGGGTGGGAGTGGGGCCGGGCGTGAAGATGGACTGCCAGAGGTTCTCGACGAAAGTCGCCATGGTGTTTGCGATTTGGTGTTGGCGCGTTCGGGCGGTTCGTGGCGATGATTGTGAAGTGTTGGATGTGTTTCGGGAGTGAGCTGGAGCTATAAGCTTGGTTTCGGTGACGTCTCCCGTTGCCCCGCTGGAGCCTAGCAAACAGGACAAGTATGAAGGACCGTGAAGATGCTACGTTGCGACTTCAATGATGCTGCCTGAGATGTTATTCGTCAAGTTACTCGTCCAGCGCGTGTGTGTAGAGACGTCGGAGCAGAGTACTTGGGAGCACTCAGGCTCCCTGACGTGTCTAAGGGTTTCGCGGGGCTGGCATCGGCGCTCCCTTTCCCCAAGTCCCGACAGCGGAAAACAGCGTGATTGGTCATAAACGGTCACGCTGATCTTTGTATATTAAGTATACGCGAGGCTGGAGAAACAATCAGGGAATTGGACGGAGGCAAATAAACCCAGAATATGTAGGTACTACGAAGCTCTGTCGAACTTTCAGATTGCCTCAAAAGTTCTACACTGCTTGGTCGTTAGATATTTCAAACTACCTTTGGTAACGAGCGGCCCACCAAGGCGCACACGTCTCGGGAGCAAACTTAACAAAGAGCCAGAGTCATTTCCGAATACACTCGTTCTCGATTTCATAACCCTTCATACGGCTATTTCTTTCTCGCTATCGATGAGGCTACTTCAATAAGGGATTCTGAGCCCATTCCAGCTCCAAAACAATCCCGTGTCTTGGAACTCAGTACTGTCCATAACCGAATAAATACCCCGAACTGAATCCTTCACGTCCACCTTACTCTTCCAGCCGTTCAGACGCGTGGCTACGACCCCAGGATCAATCGACATGGTGGTTATAAAAGCCCCTCTCTTCTTGAAGTCCATAGCAATAGTTCGCGTCGCCTGGTTCAGCCCAGCTTTTGCTACCTTGTAAGCGATCTTTCCGCCGGCATCATTCTCTGCGAGCAGTCAGCATTCATGTTGACAACATCTATCGGGCTTAGACTAAGCCTTACCAGAGATCGATCCACATATCGATGAGATGTTCACGATCTTTGAGTTCTCACCAAGCAGCAAATTGCGCTCGAAATGTTTTGTTGCCAGAACTGGTCCTACCACCATCGTTTGGAAGTATCGCGTGAAAATTTCACCGTCGTTCGATTGCCATTGCAATGGGCCACCGCTTACACCTTGTGGACTGATGAAATTCAGCCAATCACATCAAGAAGCTTTTACTTACCAGCGCAGTTGACAAGACAATGAAGTGGCTCATTTCCGTACTGATTCGCCGCTTGCTCGATGGTTTTCTCATCCAAGTAGTCAATTTCAAGGACCTTCGTCGCCACGCATCCTAGCTAAAGATATATATCAGTAGCCAGATCTATTTCATTTAAACTGTACGGAAGGAACTTGCCTCTTCAGCTGATGGGTCGCCCCGGGTTTGGGGGCGAATGGACCCATGAACTACCCAGCCTTGATCACGGAACTCATTTGCGAGCGCCAGCCCAATTCCGCGATTAGCACCTAACACCTCTGAGTTTCGTCTCTTTCGTCTGAGTTGTTCTCTATATACCTATGATCAGGACGTTCTTAGCCATTGTTCGAGCTTTCAAGAGTGTTGGGTGAATAGCAAGGCTTTAGGCAGGTCTTCTACCCCCGCTTATCGATGCATTCCTTTACGTAAACATTTGGGGCGAAGAAAAGCCACTTGGGGCAGCGCGGGTGGAGTGAAAACACTGTCAGTGGAGCAAAATACACGGTGGCCGCCATTTTGAATACACGGCTCACAAGCAAGAATAAGAGAACACAATCTTGGATCAAGGTAACTGAACGAATGGTAAGAATATTGGAGGTAATCAGGCCATAGTTCCGATGGCAAATTGCACGAGGGAACCAGTAGTCAGAATGTTTTAAACTCCCAAGGCCACCAAGAACAGCCCGTCGCAAGGATTATCTAGCCCATAGACTGACAAGCTCTTCATAGTCACTCTCGCTCGGGTTCGGGGTGTAAGCTTTCCCAGTACGACTTCGGCGAAGCTCATCCGCTTGCTTGCGATACTTTGCCGCTTCGCTATGGTCCCCCAATTCTTCGAGAACCTCAGCAAGTTTGAAACTGGTCCTTGCCACCTCTCCGTCTCTGAATTGCCTGTCGGATCCACTTTGATACACATGCAGAGCTTTCAGCAAGTCCGCTCTACTCAAGTCAGTTATCGCGAGCACCGTGGCATAGCTAATGCAAACATACTTGGCAACATCGAAATTTCGAAGTCGTGCTTCGTGCCATCCCTTTTTATGCCACGCATCTCCAGTCTTGTGGTGTTCGTCGCCGTATGTCACTCGCCAGTTCTTGAGGGCTCTTTTGTGGATTGAGTAGGCTTCGTTCAATTGGTTCTGTGAAATGCGGACGTTTCCTAGAACGTAAAGCATGTGTCCCATTCTAGCGCCGGTTAGATGGCAACCATGGGTGAGACTGACGGGAAGGTTCAAACTCACACGAAGCTGTCGGTATCATCCTCGCCCTTTGCTTCTTTGCGCAGTTCGATGAGCTCGCATAGCCTGCTTGCAGCTTCCTCCAATTGTCCATCCGCCCAGCGTGTGCGACAGATGTTCACCTCATAAGGCGAGGTAATGTCGTTGACGGGCGCATGCTTGAAAGCCTCGAGGTAGTTTGCGATCGCCTCCTTGTTCCGTCCCAAGCCGTTGAGCGAATTTCCGATACCACCCAGGTAGGACTCGATGTCTGCGTCCGTTGGTCCGGTCTGTCCGGCGGCAGTGAGCTCTTCATAGTGCTTCTTTGCAGCCTGCCAATGAGAGAGTGAAAGCTCAAAATCCCCGATTTCGGAATATATGCAAGCATGTTGATGATGGAGTCGCATAGCCTCGAGAACCTTCGCGCTCCATTTACCTGGAAGCTGTGATTGCGATGGGTCAATCCCCAGTATGTCTTGGGCGGTCGTGAGAAGCGTTAACCCGATGGTAAATTGTCCTCGCTTGTAGCACAACCTATACTTGAGAATTAGTTGTCAATAAAGAACTGCCGAATCATTACTTACGATGCTGACTTTCGAATCAACCTGATGAAATGCAGTGTTGCAGCGGGTGCGCTAGACGGGTCATCGCTTGAACGGGTCTGATAGAAATCGTGGAGCACTTGGACATGAGGCAGATATTCTTTGAATCTTTGTGGCGCAGTTTTCAGAGCAGCCTCAAATCCCGAAGTGCCTAACGCTGTGTACACCACGAGGACCGCCTGCTCAAAAGTCTCTTGGAATGACTGATCCTTTGCGTTTATTTTAACGCACTCTTGCAGGAGGCGATGCATGTGATAGCTGTGGAGCCGCTGACCTCCTTCGTCACTGTTCCGCGCAATGAGGCCATTGGCAAGCACTTTTAGGCAACGGTCACTTCTCTTGATGTAGTCCAATCCTTGGAGGGTCTTGTTCTTCGCCGCTGCCTCCAGGATATGATCTTGGATATGATCGGGGTCTAGTAGTGAGAAAATCTCGAGGAGCATTCGAGAGTTGTCGTCAATGTATTGTATTGTGTCTGTCAGTGTCTCGTAAAGCCCTCGTGGATAAGGAGCGAAGTTTCGGTGAGAGTGGTCCTTCGAGGTATCCTTCAAGAAGGTCCGGCCATCTGTGTAGTTCCTGTTGTACTGCTTCAGTGTAAATCCGGACTGGTTGATGAGGCCAATAGCGGCCTGTATGCCGAGTGGCAGGCCAGAAACACGCTCCACTATCTTTTGAGCCTCAACCCGAGCGTCGGCATCCCGCTTTCCAGCATGAGCCGGAATTTGCTCAAGAATCATGTCAATTCCTGCGTCAATTGGTAGTTTCTGCAGCTCGAGGCCACCGTTGGCGACATTGGTGGTTTCGAATTCTTGCTTCCGTGCGGTGATGAGAATTGCGCCTGTTTTGCTCATGATTGGCCACCAGTCAATGATCAAATGTGGGCTAACAGCGTTGTCAAATATTAAGAGCCACCTATCAGCTGGTAAACGTTTAGTTGTTACGAACATGGAAGGAGATGATATGATAGTCTTACCAAGGCTTGTTAGAAACGTCTTGAACGCCTCTGCGGCAGCCCTTACATCGCTGGCAGCCGAACGTTGGCCTGCTGCTACTGCGCAATCTTGGAACCCCTGCAAAAGCTTCTCCTCGCGATCTGCTGTGACCCAAAATATATAAGGAAAATCGTGTCGATACTCATGTGCAAAGCGTAAAGCTGTCTGGGTTTTCCCCTGGCCAGGAGGACCCCACAGTGCAAACGCAAGGATTCCATCCCCCACAGTCCGCGAATCGATCAGTCGCTCCTTCATTACATCCAGAACATCTTCACGACCTTGAAAGAACTTGTTCTCCGGATACGGTATGTAGTGGCATATTGGATGAACTTTCGTTCGGAACGGTCGGGCGGGCTTTGCAGTTGATGCGGAAGTTCCGAGCGCTGGTCCCGTGGCATGTGTCCCAGTACTTGTCACACTGAAAAACCGTGCTATACTTCGATTAAAACCCGCGACAAGAGTTCGTTTATCAGAATGCGTACCTGAGGCGACTACGTCCTTTATCAGCTTGGACACGATCTTGTACGATTGGTTGTCGAGTGAGCCAATATCAGTATGATTGACCGGCAGTTCATGACAGGTACATCCCGCGATTGCTGCAAGTTGTTTGTCGACGATCTGATTAAGAACTTTTTAGCGCCACATCCGATGAAAGGGATTCTCTCCTACTAACCACTTTGCTTCTTGTGTACAGATTCTGCGCATAAGGCATTGATTTTGACTCCGCAAATGTTGTCGTAACAGAGGCCATACTCTTGAGGTGGCTGAGAAGTGAAGCCAGTATTCTGACATCTTCAAGGCGCATCTTTTCCGCTTTCTTGCCAAGTAAACCCTGCTCTATCGTCCAACAGGCACGCAAACTGCTTCCCAAGGTTCGCAGATTGTCCAGAGGAGCATCATTTACGGGAACACCCAATAGTATGGCGCAACGCGTCGCTGACACCAAACTCTCCTTTAGATCTTTCCCCATCATCTCTGATCTTCGAATTGCCTAAATGCAGTCCATAAGCGGATGAATATGTTTTGAGTGCACACGGCTTACTTCAAGAAACACATAGCCCCCCAAACCTTGACAGCAAACCACCAAGGGAGTCTGTTCTTATGTTAAAGATGGTGTCTAGCGGCGCAGAGAAACAGAAGCTTCACCTTTAGATCAACATCCTGGCGGAATTTGTCCAAAACATCAATGAGTAGTCCCCCCAATCTCTGAATTGTAGCTCGCAAGTCCTCCTTATTCTGATTTCCCTCTTCGACTTTTACACCCCGCTGGAAAATCAGCATGCGACTACCCTGAAATTCGTTCAGAAATCGTCGTTGAGGCCAGTGGGTGCTTGTCCATCTCTTCTCAACGTCGCGACCGTCGATGGAAGACAATGGTCCTACGATAACGAGGCTGGGTGGGATCAGTGAGATTCCGCGCCTGCCTCTGAGTCGTTCACTTACTCAACCTCGGCATCGTGGCCAGAGATCTGAGGGCGGTAGTATAAAGTACCTAGGCCAAATTCATCACTCATGGCGAACGTAGCGGTGAAAATTCGACGCAATGGTGATTGCTCAGGTAGGCCCACAGCCTCCAAAATCACGTTGCCAATACCTTCAAGCTAGTCTAATTGATGTCACCCAGACAGATGCCCACGTACTCCCGTGCTTACGGGTCACGTTGGGAGGCTTTACAGGGTAAATGAGTCTCTCCTATGCCTCTCAAGCCCGAACGGCAATCCTTTCATCACAAATTGAATTGATGTATTCCGGATTGTAGTCATCATAACCAATGTGCCAATGAGTGCTTCTTGTGTTGGCGCGATGATAAGCTTGCATAACTGGGGGGCTCGCGTGGCTATGCCAATGCCGCCTCTGGCGATACTGTGGGCCACTAGGCGTAACACCGCCTTTTCCTGACCGCGGTAGGCTTGCATGAGCGCAGCAGGTTCATTCTAAATATCTGCAAGGCAATGCAGCCATGTGGGAATGGTCGGCTGACTCGGTAAGGAGATGGTATGTTACTCCTCCTAAGGCATCCGGCATAAAGCTCCCATCGCCGCGAAACGAGAATATGCAACCCAAACTCTTCAGCCCAAGCCCACTACTATCAACAAGCATCTACCGAAATCTACTGTAAGTGCACTCGGCCTCATTGGATGATCTGCTTTTTCTTCGAGCCGTTGTTGATTCGTACAGAGTCATGCCTGTCGACACTCAGCGAGTCCAGCCATGGAAGACCTTCTGCGACCCGACTGTGGACAGCCACAAGTCATTCATTGACGCTCAGCCTATGGTCGATACTAGCGTTGCGGGGGCTGGATCCCACATAAAGTATCAAGACGAGAATAGGGACGAGGGCAATGATGATGATGACGACGATGACGACGATGATTAAGTTCCGGAAGTATCAGCAGGAGAACAGAGGAGGCTAATTGTCAGCCTTGCGTCAAGTCCACAACTACCAGGTTCACTAACACCTGGTAGTATGAAAGAATACTTGGTCTGAGGGCTAGTGTATTATTCGGATTGTTCTCGATATCACGAATGAATTCATAAACTCACACTTCCTTGGTCTGGAACATTCATAGTTGCATTCGTTAGTCGGATCGTAACGGAGTCTGTTCCACAACTGTTTCGTGACTCGTGACCCTTCGAATCAATAAAATAAGACGAAACGCATCTCAATGCTTTCTCTTGGAGGTGCAGAGCACCCAGAACAGTCTTCAACGTTCGGATTAGCGAATGAAAGATGCATGGCGACTGCGATGATTAGTAGATTTTGATGCAGCGTTCCATGTACTCACAAGGGTACTCGAGGCCTCTTGAATCCACATTCCTGAATATCGCCACCTCGGACGTTGTTTGCTTATCGATATAGTACCAGCGATGACCTGAATTGGCGTACAGTCGGGTGCTCTCTCCAACCTTGTCCTTGTGGACTACATCACTGAACTCCACATCGTCCAGGTTGAGGGACGTATAGTCACACAACGCAAGGGGCCAATCGCGATTAGGGCCTTTTGTGACACGCCATACGCTAGCACTGGTGTTTAGAAGCGAAAAGAATACGTGGGACCGACCTACTTCAGTATCTCAAAACGTCGGCCGCGAAGATGCTCGTGCAGTGCGATGAGTCTGCTGACCGCAACTTTGGCCCCATGAGGGGAGAAATCTGTCTCCATTAGACTGACCAAGTGGGGCATGTGCAGATACTGACCGGTATGTGCATACGATATGGTGTTGGGATGCTTCGGAGTGCTAGATGGGGGCGCAGGTATGGCTGAAGGCTCTGTCCGTTTCCGGCGCTGCCAGGGCATGGCAGCTGAGCACTGATCCGTGTGAAATGTGGGGTTTTATTGACTTACTAAATGAGAGAGAATGAAGATCTCCACCGCTTCAGGGAAAGCCTGCTTCATCTGTTGGAGGACCACCGGATAGTAACAGGACTCAATGAAAGCCTCATCGTCAAAGTCGGTATTTTGGAATTCCATCGGCCAATCGCGAAACTCGAATCCGTTCACATGGAGAGAAAACAAAGATTTGGCGTTCTTGGCATCCTGAATGTTCGCCTTGGTTGAAGTGTATCGGTGATTGGTGGTGCTGCCAATGATTTCAGGTATCTCGAAAGTTGTCATGTATGGCTTCTCGGTTTGGTAGAGCTCGAGGCGGCTCAAATACTGAATATCAGTCGAAACATTCATCTTAACAAGATGGAATTGCTTGCGTAACAGAGCTTGGTGGAGTTTTTTTTGGACGTCGTTTAAGAGAACTTGAGACGATTGCCTCTTGCAGAGCTGAAAATTGGGGCAACTTATGGTAGGAAGAGAGCAAGATGGTCATGTTAACCGCGCGTGTCGACGAATGCCCTTTCAAAATGCACGTCTCAGCCATGGACTGATAAGAACATGTCGCGACACCAATTAAAGACAGTATGCAGCGTGTGGCATTACGAGGCCAAGGAAGGACGGCTCGGCCAAGACATCAGTAACACGAGGCGGAGTCCAGATGCGGACGAGCCATCTAGCCGTCCGGTGTGACAGATATACTTTCGGAATGCTGACTTGCGACAGGTCAGTGAGCTGCAGGGGTGTGGCTGCACACTGCTTCGTGATGGTGGGGGCTAGGCAACAACCTTCAGCCTTGTTGAGTCCCGTGCTTGATCCGAGGGCTCTCTCGCAGACAAACGGTCTCAAAGTGAGCTTCGAAAGCATATCCAAGGCTGAGTTCTGATGCGATTCTTCTCTCTCCTATCGTCTTTGCGTCTCCAATCTCATTTTGGCTTTTTTGTGCCCTCCTCGCCGCTTAGGATGCCAACTCCGTTTCAGCCTCTTCCCCAGCGGCTGATCGTACAGCTGGGAGATATCAGCTATCTTGTCCGAAATCGGGTTGAAGTATGTCAGTCCTCATTTCAATCGACTCATGTATTGACTGGATCGATGTTGTTGACGTTCGTTGTTATTAGTACGAATTGCGTGGTGATGCGCTAACCCTGGACGCTTCCCCCGCACCTGTCGTCATACTTTCACTCAACAATGTCCCTCTCTCCCTCGCTGCGATTCACAATAAATTCGCCCAGTTCGAAGCCAAAGATGATGTCTTTAACAGCAAATTCACCTCTGGAGGATATCTTATCGTCCAACAGCCAAATAACCAATCTTCCGGCCAACTGCCCTCGGACTTGAAGAACTATCTCCACGAAAGTTCGACAAAGCTGTTGACGCTGAACGAGTCATTGCCAGAAGGACCCTATTTTGCTCTTGGGAATCGTCTTCATCAAGCTTGGCGTCTCTATCCAGATGTACTGTCCGCGTTCGCTGTGGCAGTTGTTCCAGATGACGACGACACCACCACCACCAAGGCGTCTCCAACACTGAAAAAGTATGACGGGCCTGGAAGGTAGCGCTGCTCTACTGACATTACCAGGTATCGTGCGTTTCAAAATGCTGCTTTCACAGACGCAACGGCTGCTGTGAGCGTCCCCGTTCCTTCTCGTCTGTATACCGAGAAGACTTCAGAACAGCCATTTGCTGGCGTCCGAATCGCGATCAAAGATAACATGCACCTTTGCGGTATCGTTACAGGCCTCGGAAACCGAGCATATGCGGAACTATATGGTAAACAGAACACCACCGCGAAGTACGTTGAGACTCTTCAAAATAAGGGGGCTGTGATCGTGGGCAAGACCAAGATGTCTGCCTTTGCAGGTTCCGAGGTGCCCCCAAATCAGTGTATCGATTACTTTCCTCCCTGGAATGCCCGGGGAGATGGCTACCAAGGCCCCTCCGGAAGCTCCAGCGGAGCCGCTGCAGTGATCGCGGGCTATCCATGGATAGATGCGTCTTTGTGCACCGACAGTAGGTTACTCCTTTGTCGAATCCATATATAAAGCTAAATGTATATAGCGAGCGGCAGCTTGCGCTTTCCGGCATCCTGCCATGGCACGTGGGGCCACCGGGTCACTTGGGGCGATGTGTCTATGGAGGGCATCGTACCCGCTGTCCAGTACGAACTGCAACTCACCTAGCTTGGCCTGTACTGATACAGTTCTCTAGATTATATGACAATCTCGGCTTGCTCGCTCGAACTCCGGAGCAGATCCAAGGGCTACTGAGTCTTATATCACCCGAGATTGAGCCCTTTGGCCGGGATCAGCTTTCGCCCGAGGAGACGAGTGTGGTTGGGGAACGCTTTGATCCCCCTGAAATACCTAGGCGATCCCTACCGATGTCATTGCCATCGCACCCGACTCGATTGATTTATCCAACCGACTGGTACCCGCTGTCCAATACCAACCAGCAACTCATGACCGAAGCATTTGTGCAAAAGTTGGGAGACTATCTGGGCATCAATGCTACCAAGTTGTCCATTCTAGAAGAGTGGGAGAGGACCGCTCCAGCAGGGACTGACCCTTCGTTGATCGAGTTTCTTGACATGGTAGGTGCAGAAACCTTGATTTGCCCAGCGCTCATTCTGATCCCTTAATAGAGTGCATTTACTGTGAACGGGTACTTTGGGTATCACAACTTCGACGCCTTTCGACAGGAGTATCGTGAAAAGTTTGGGAAAAAGCCATACGTCAGTCCTAGTCATAGCGCAAGATGGTAAGACTATAAGTCTCTCCATCCATTGTACGGTCTAACGACCCTGTCAGGAAGAGAGGTGCAAAGTGGACAGAAGAACAGCGAGATCAGAGTTTGGCGAAGATTGAAGTCTTCAGATCTTGGTGGAAAGAGCACATCTGGAATTTGTCCGACGACGGAGGCTACACCATTATGGTTGTACCACAAGGCAGACCGGGTGCCAATTACCGGGATAGGACAGCCAAATCTTCGTGCGTACTCCAGCTTCCATGAAAGCTGCTCGTCGTCTGCTAACTCTAGCTACAGAGGTGGTGATTCAAAACCAGATCCCAAATCATATGACGAGATCTTCGTCACTTCAATGCTTGGCTGCCCTCAGCTTGTGGTGCCAAGTAAGTCGACACCCTAGGCTTTCAGGAATTTCGCTCACAGGTGCAGTCGGCCAAAACCCCTATGAGTCTGAGGTCTCAGGCTTAGTGGAGTATGCGCCAATCGTGACAACCGTCATTGGACCTCCAAGTGAGTACAGTCCTGAATCTGTTTTAGGCAATTATTAAGTTTACTCCGCAGATTTCGATAAGCTCCTCGTCGGGTTGGCTTCAGCGACGCTAGGAAAAGCCGGTTGGCCCACCTCGATCCTAACGGGACCCTTGATGTTCGAGAAGGGTGACAACGAGCGCAACACAGCACCGGCTCCAAATCAGAAGCTCTGAAATACACGAGTGCGAAAATTTCAGGGAGCGTCGTATCAAGGGAGCGGGAGACGAGAAGCACTTCCGATAGAAAAGATTTTCACTACATACAAGTAGAATCACTGTGGAATCCCACTCAACTGGCCCAAAAGAGCACCTGTACCGCGAAATACATGGAATGTGGCATCATCTCTCAAAAGTATCGAGAATTCCAAACTCGTATCTTCCCTCTAACCCAGTCCTTCAACTCAATCCAAGCTGGTATCATGAGCATGACTACCGTGAAAGGTACGGAGATCGTAAAGTACATGCGTAGAGTGGAGCCCGGATTCGCCAGCTCCTGGATATTCATACCAAAGCACGAAGCAATAAAGGTCATTGGGATAAAAATAAAAGCAAGGTACGTGATAAACTGAATACGGCGAGCCTCCGCGAGGTTTTTCTGGGAATCCAAGATGCTGATGGTACTCATAGCAATCGAAATGGATTCGCTGCACCATTTCGAAAGACTGTCGGCTTCAGCGCGCAAAACCTCGAAATCCGTTATTAAGCGTTTAGCGACTTCTTTGGATCTAGCATGACTTTGCCATGTCTCTGGTGGATGCTTCAAGAATGATAGTACCTCGGAGAAGTAGCTGACTGAGCGGTCAAGTAACTCTTTGTCGGCACGAAGGCGGGGCGCCTGATCGGTGGGTGATGGCGGAAGAGATGCAAATGATGCATGCAGATACGAGAAAACTTGCATCCAACTGAGAGCAGAGGTGTCGTATATATCGGATAAGAACATGAACGGATCCTTTTCACAGAGTCTGCAATCGTCCGGAGACAGGTCGGTGAGGGCTCGCAAGAATGGATTCGGATGTGTATACCGGCCTATGTCGATATTCTTTCGAAGGCCTTGAGGAGCCATCGAGGACATGCTGCATTCGCCCCATGGTGCGATGGGATAGAATTGAGCCTTCACACCGGGGCTTGACTGAGGAATCCATGGTTGCAGCGAAGAATTTGAGCCAAAGTCGGTGAGCCAAACCCCAGACCAAGAGGCCGTCGATTCTTCATACGTAATGAGTGTGGCCTGCTGCTCCACAGTAAAGAATCTTCCATCGTGTACGTTGATTCTCCGACACCGCTCCATTCCGGGCCTATCGTCGTTCAGACACTCCCGGTAATGGGCTCGTAGCTGATGATTCAACTCGGCACGAAGCTGCTCCGCTCCCTGCTCAAGTATCGGAGCAGGGCTGAATACCCCTAGGCTGATGAATCGGACAGTGGCAGTAGAAGGCGATCGGGAAGGCAGTGATCGGATGCGAAATGTGTTCCGAAATCCATAATACTCTAGAATGCCCCCCGGGTCCAAATTGAGACCATCGCATATGTGGTGTAGGAGAGTTGCCTTAGGCGTACCGCGGACGACGGTGAGAATGTTGGACCGAGAGGGATCGACGATCTTTTGATTCTCGTCTCGGTTGTTTACGTTGAAGTCGCCGCGAACCGGAACATTCTCTATGTATTGGCGTATGTCAATTGAAAAGGCGTCCCGTGATGAAGATACTGATTTCCTGTCTCCTCGGGCTAAGACGTTGATACTGCCAGCGCTGATGATATCGGGATGCTGGTCAAAGAGGCCAATTCGTAAAGATTCTTGTAGCTTTTCTTCCCACAATGGGATTCCTACAGACATTGTGACCTTGGGTTCCAAGGATCCCAAAAGTAAAATACCAAAAAGATGGGAGTGGATGGAGAGCTGACAGAGTTTGCGACACACAGAAGACGTTCAAGGGACGGGGTGCACAGCCAATACATGCCTGGGGCTTGGATGGGGCAATGCATCCAGGTCAGGACTTCATACACCGGCGTCTGCAAAAACAAGGCAGACTCGGGCTGCTTGACATAACTGCATCAGATAAGGAATACGACAATTCCTTCCTTCTTTGGCCCCTCCGGTTGCCTACTTTGCGTCGACAAAATTTGAAGGCTTCGAGCATGCGAGCCGTCCCGTTCTTTGCTGAAGGCGTTTTACAAGCGCCGTGGCGCAACCAGGTCCCGCCCCAGCTGAATTAACTACGCGCGACATGAATTGGACAGGCATGACTATCTATGTCGTGGTAACGGGCTAGGCGATCAAGCCAAATACCCCAATTGCACGTTGTATTTGCGGCGAGGTCAGCATGGCGCAATCTGTGTTATCCCTTTGCTGTGCATCGTTTTGAGATATGAGGCGATTCTAATCACCTGTCTTAATAAGGTCCGAGGGCACTGACCGCGGGGGAGGCTGTCTGTTTATAATAGTGTTTTATTTTTATAGCTGTGGGCTTATAGCAAGAGTATAGATCGTGCGCTAGAGTATACTGGGTAGTATTCGCAGAGCAGGCAGAGCTACGCGCATGCAATTATCTGCTACGCAGTTGCTGAGAAGGGTGATCTATCGAGGACATCATTTCGCACCATCTACAACAAACCTCCGCCGAAATCATGCATCCACGGATGCTGTTAAGTGTGAACTGTATTACCATGTAGAACAAGGGAACGTCAATGCCAAAGAGAAAGGTCTGGTATAGAAAGGCGTTGAGTGTACCAAGGCTATACCACGCTTATGATGCCTGCAAAGCTAGCAATGACGTAATGAGAAAACAAGGGAACTTTGCACAAGCTTCGACAAAATTGCTCATATCAAATATTAATGGGACATTGATAGCTCTTGATGCGGGGTTGCCAAAACTAGTGGAACGCCGAAAATGAACCAAATGACTGCCTACATGCATTTCTGAGTCGAGTACCGCGTCTACAGAAAGCAAGACCATACCATAGTGAACACGCCCGAACACAAAGCCGAACCTCAGCTTTCACATGACGACACATCCCGGGCCTGATTGCTGCCTGTGGCGAAACTCACGATAGTGATGAGAATTCCGCCTCCGCCTCCGCCTCCGCCTCCCACCATAGTAGCTACCCCCAAATCCATCGTCGCAGTAGCCGTCGCAGATCATGCGTTGCTCCGTCATATGCGGGCCAGCAATGGGCATTCCGACAGGCATTCCGACAGGCATACCAACTGGCATCGCGATAGGTTCTGCGATGGGCATATCGACCGCCATCCCAGCCATTCCTACAGGACCCGCCACAGGACCGACAAGTCTATGATCGACGCGCAAATCGGTTTGAATCATCGGCGCTCCTCCCCAATTCTGCTGGATCAGGGGAGCATTTCCCCATGCGCCCGGGATCGCTAGTTCACCACCCCATTGATTCCGGAGCATCTGGTTGCAGCCCCAGGGTCCTTGTACCATTTGGATGGTTTCCGGGTCCGCAAAGCCGCCACAACACACCGGACATGTGTTTGGTGGAGCAATGAGATACTGGCATATCTGATGATGTGGGCAGTTAAGAAAGTCGCGCAGAACTCCGCAGGGCTGGCTGCAGGATACCCACGTGTGACCACAATTTCCGTCGTAGTGGGTGCAGAGACACATCTTGAGAGGAGGGCCTTATTGGTAAGAGGCCGGTTGGCGGGTCGGGATGAGAAGGGTTACAGGGTGAGAAGTTCCGGAGGATTGGATGTGAGGACAAGGTCGATGATCGAGGTAGGGAAATATATGGAAGCAAGCTCGATTGTTGACGGAGCTCACAAAATGGGAGCGATAGAAGGACGTGGAGGACCAGGTATCGAACAAAAGATGGTTTCTCGAATGCTTTATACGCCAGTCGAAAATTGTTGCTGTGAAGCGTATGAAGCAACTTCACATATCGGAGCCATGACATTCAAGTCGTCTTCGCATTGAATGGACGTCGTGCGCAAACTGATCCTCCAGCAAGTTGTGCCTAGCTCGGAGTGTGAAGCGTCGGGTTTCATTTGCCGTTCTCTGGCTTGTATTCGGGATCATTATCTTCTAAATCTTGTTTTCTGATCGCCTGCATAAGCTCGTACAGCTGGCCGATCTGTTGGTCTGCATTCAATATCAGCACCACACTTTGAAGGCAACAAACGAATGCGTACCGCTCATCTTATCAATCTTCGTTTTGTCCATCTTTTCTCCTTTCCAGGAGTCTCCTTCTATGGCTTGTGCATACAGTTGCCATTCCGTAAGGAACCCGATCTGGATCGGGTTAGCATGAAATGCAATTGAGATTCAAAAAACTCACAATGTGAACAGGATTATCAATGTCTCTATGAGCTCTGAACTCTTGCTTAATATACATGTCGCCGAGCAGGCGTTGCTCAACGGGCAACTTCTTTCGATGAGCGCGGAAAAGACGGCGGTAGAGAGGAATTGGCGGGAGAAGTGCCATTGGCGCGGGCCGGAATGGCTTCGACGCGCCCGCGTCCGTTGCAGTAGCAAGCAATCGACTGTATGCCCTCATGTTTGCAGTTCAACGATGATGTTGTATAACGACTGAAGTGATGGGAAGAGAAACGATGAGGTTAATTCTGGCGAAAGTCATGACGACCTCGGTTGCTGACCTAAGCCACTCCAGCACCGTTCATTGGACGCTGGGCACAACATTCTTCACTCCAACTTCCGACTAAAGCACTCTGACTATGCTACCGACACCATCCACGTCGCATGTCTGCTTCGACCGCGTGTATGAACCAGCGGAAGACTCGTATCTGCTGCTAGACACCATCTCGTCCACCTCAGAAGCGGCCTTTCTGCAAAATCGCTTCGGGCATGTCTCAAGTACCCCGCCGCTGATTCTCGAGGTGGGCGTCGGCTCTGGAGTTGTGCTAGCATTCGCCGCTGCCAACGCGCGTACCATCTTTGGGCGAAACGATGTACTAACCCTCGGCACTGACATCAACAGCTTCGCTTGCAGAGCAGCTTCGCAGACAGTCAGCACCGCGCTCAGAGAGCCCACCAGTAGCTCATCCATCTTCCTCGATGTAGCAAACGGAGACCTCGCCGGCTCCATCCGACCGCACTCTGTTGATGTCTTCATCTTCAACCCGCCATACGTACCAGCCGAACTACCCGACTTCTCCCGCCATGAGAACTTCAACACATTGCCCGCTGGGCAGGAGAAAACAACGTTCGACCAAGACTCATACCTATTAGAGCTTTCGTATGCCGGAGGAGCGGATGGCATGGTGGTCACGAACCGAATGCTGGAGCAGATACCAAACCTCCTTGATTTAAAGCGAGGCGTCGCCTATGTCCTTCTATGCGCGCAAAACAAACCTGAGGAAGTCAAGAGGCACATCACAGGATGGGGTCCAGGCTGGGGAGTGGAGACGGTGGGCACCAGTGGAAGACAAGCAGGTTGGGAAAAATTACAGATCGTAAGGATATGGAAAGAGGGGGCCTGAGCTACCTACATGGCCCCCGTTATGTGTCCGCCCCCCGCGACCCAATTATGGCCTCGAGGTCGGTCAAGGCTGGGTGTCCTCCCATCATCTTTAGCATCGGCTTTGCCTCCTCAACCATGCCACTTATGAGGTTCTCCACCGTCGGACGATTGCTCGGTTCGAAGCTCAGACACTTTTCCATCCAGCCATTGAGTTCGTCGCTGTACTGATAACCCCCTACACCATTAATTGGCGTTACCTTTCGCGGCGCTTTGGCGGCATAGTAGCGCGACTTTGACGTATAATTCCGAGCAGATGGTGGATCTCCAAGTCCTATTTCCACACGCCCAGACTTGTAACGTTCGATGTCGTCAATCGGAGGCTCTCCCGTCGCAAGGTAGTGCACACAAGCACCCAGTCCCCACACATCAGCCGCTTTTGTGTTGATGATAGGGTTCTCCGGCGGCTGCCAGTCGAATGTTCCGCAGAACGCCGGTTGAGCCGCTTTCTTCTCCATATAAGCGAATGCGCATCCGAAATCGTGCATCTTGAAGCTCGGGTACGTCGTACCATTTTCGACCACTAGGATGTTCTTGGGTTTGATATCTCGGTGGATGAGCGTCTTCTGCCCTGCACGCCGTGGTTCTATAACGTTCTGGAGAACTGCCAGCGCCTGGCTCATCTGTATAAAGAATCGCCATATGAAAGACTCCGGCACTGGTGCACCTCGCTCTTCTCTCCAATCCTCAAGGTCGCCGAGCGGGTAATGCGTGTAGATTGCCGTACCGGTCGTGGGGTCGTCATCCGAGCGCGAGTAAAAGATGGGCTTCGAGATTCGGTTGCAATCCGGCAGCAATGCGAGAACGCGGATCTCAAGCGGACTGTAGTCTTTGTCTATGTTTTTTTCTATCCGCATCACCTTTTTCACTACAAGCTGCTTGTGGTTTTCCTTGGACGCCAGAACAAAGACCTGGTCGGTGACTTCCTCTTTCACAAACCATTGTCGCGGTTTCCACACAAACGCTCTTTCGGACGATGTTTTCTTAGCACGCTTTCTGGGCTTGCGAGCCACTGACGTCGAGTTGGCGAGTTTGCGCTTGGGTGGCATCTTTGTGAATGCAAGATGGACAGCGGGGTCTGTTGGTACTGGTTAGCGAATGTTGAGGGTGGTGAGATAGCTTGCAGCTCAGATGTGAAGGTACCAGTGGGGTGTTCGCAAGCTGAGAGCCTGCTGTGGTTCTAGGACTCGGGGACAACACAGCAAAGGTTGAGAAACGGCAGGCTTTGCACAGTTGGGCCCCGGGAAAGTATAGCAATGTGGGCTAATCGTTGACCGTCGTAACATCCCCGCGGGTGGCGTTGGGAGCCTACATTACAAAACAGGTTCTATTTGGCACATTGTGACCGTGCATAGCTCCCTCCTCCCTCACTTGATCAGGTGGTTCGGTACGCGATTGCAATAGTGAACGAAGCATCACGTGATATGCTCCGGAACAACGATATCCCGCTAGCGCGAGTCTTGCCTAATTTCGAGGTTGGAGCTTCCCCACTGCTTCACCTCCGGCAGCAACAACACACGCGCGTCGCAAGCCCCAGTCGTACTTTCGCGGAGCCAAATACAGTTCAATCAATCGCATAATCTCTCCAACACTGCCAATATGAAGCTCGTCAGGTTAGTTCGCGCACGCATCGGGCGAGAAAGAAGGCTAATGAAGCGGAAGGTTTCTTATGAAGTGTCAGAATGAGACGGTTACGGTCGAGCTCAAGAATGGTAGGGTCTCCTTCTCAATATTTCTTGCTTTGTGTTTGGGGCGCTTTCGGTCGTTCAGCAGCCCAGCGCCTTCATCGGGGAATTGCGCGACCGCGTCACCTTCAATGTTCCGCAGTTTCCCCCACATTTCTCGCAATGCCTTTTGGTTCGCAGGAACGTAGGTCCTAATAAATGCAGGCACAATCGTCAACGGCACCATCGCCTCGGTCTCCCCCCTCATGAACGTCGCCCTCCGAACCGTAAAGTACACCCCCAAGAACCGCGACACCGTTACACTCGATACAATGACTGTCCGCGGCTCAACGGTCCGATACATTATTCTACCCGACTCACTTCCGCTCGACACACTGCTCATCGATGATGCGCCCAAACCGAAGAACAAAGCGAGGAAGGAGTCGGATCGCGGTGGACGTGGTGGTGGTGGCGGTGGCAGGGGTGGACCACGGGGCCGTGGCGGACGAGGCGGACGTGGTAGGGGTCGTGGACGGGGAATGTGAGGAAATGAACTACAGGCTTGGAACGAGATATGAATTGGCGAACCGCAGGCGATGATTTCGATTGGAAGTGTGCAGAAGTTGTTTTCAATTTGGGCTACAAAAGCACAGGGTATGGGGACTCCGTTCTTTCGATCACCCGAGATTGATGTCGATTAGGGCCATTCCTGAACTGCAGATAGCATGCGAAGCCAACAGCATGCACGGTGTTTGGCAACGACGGGCTTGTAAACAAATGAAGTACTGCGGGAGCGCCAATCACCCGATTTGATACCACAGAACAAGCTCCCGCAATTTTGGGAAACGCGTCTTTCATGCTCCATGCTTTGGTACACTCCGGTTCCCTCAGCAAAACTATTTTCTTGATATCCTTTCAGTGACCGACGTCACCGTATGTGTACGCCTGAATTGTGGAGTACTAGGACAAAAGTCCATTGTGCTTCCCTTCTAGAGTATATCTAGACTTCCATCAAGGCACCGTACGGGGCTAGTGTCTTGCAGGTAGGAACTGCTTGGATACCCGCCAACAGGCTTCGTTATGACCACCTCCTCGCTCCTCCCTACTAAGCGCATCGATTTCCTTCGATCTCAGGCTCTACCCGAAGTCTCAACTCTACAAATCTCTTACCGAATCGCATCATTAATATTATATCTATATTCAGGCTTTTATCGAGGTCAGTCACTGACTGGACCATTACCATGACGAAGAAGACCATTACCCACTACCGCGGATAGCCTCTTCTAGGCCTCTGCCGCCGGCAACGTCACCTATCTACGAAAGCGACTCGAAGACGCATGTATTGCTAAAGCCCTCTAATCCGAAACTTGGACTGATGCGCTCCAGACCTGACCTCTCCTGGATGTTGGACAAAGCTGCTGCGGCCGGCTCTGAAAGCGTAGTCGAATACCTGCTCTCCTTTACAAACACTCATGGTGTGCCGTGCAAAACGGCCTTCTATCGTGAAAGTGTTTGGGCCGCCATAATGAGCACCAATGTCTGTCGCTGTCTTCAAGACGCTCGTCGCTGCAGAGCCCGACGTTATTGATATCGATATAGTGTCACCTCGGCACCCCCTTTTAGCATCAAAAATACTCGTCTCGTACGCTTCCTTCTGGAGCACGGGCCGGATCCAATTCGAGTAGACTACGGTGGCCCCAGTGCCTGTCTCAGAAGAACAGCTCAGGTTCGCGGGACGTTGTGAAACTTTCTGTTGGGCCCGGAACCATATTTTTCGAAACACCGAAAAGTGGCCGAGCCGTACAAATGAATCACGGAGAACTAGATGGGGAATGGTGAGTAGCCTCGCCACAGGCTCGAGTGTACGTCCCAGCTCCAGGCAACAATTTATCATCCCATCACTGCCCTAGCCGTTCCATTCGCCTCTCTACTCTTCTCCCTCTCTCACACTGTCTCTTCTTTTTCCTAGCCCTTCAACACTCGACCCCATTCTCCCTTCATAAAAGTCCTAACTCTAAAATCACCACACAACACCACAACATGGCACAAACACCCACCCCGACCCTACCTCCAGCCTCTTCCACCCTAACCCTCCGCCATATCCTCTCCATCCCCATCATACTCCTCCTTTACTCCGCCGCCGTCCCCTTCACCCCCACATCCTGCTCCTCTGCGCGCTGTACTTCTAGTACGCATTCGCAGGCCTCTCATACCCGGTTGCCATGGCCGTGTCGAACCCCGTAGCACAGGGATCCTCCTCGCGGTACGTGCGTAATGGACGTATGGGGGGCTCCTCCCGGGCGAAGAGCGAGGCGGGGAGGAACGCGGAGGTATTGTTTTTATGTTAGCGCGGAGTTTGGGGCCTTGGCGCTGGCGGAGTGGAGTGGAGTGGAGTGGGTGGGAGGGTTTGAGGAGAGGGGTTGTGCTTGGGGGTTGGGGGGGGGGGGGCTTTTGGGCGGGGGGGTGGGTGATTACGCGTTATCGCTGGTGGGACGGCCTGCCATGTTTAACAGCGATGGGGCGTACGGCAATATCAGATCTACCCGGTAATAATTTTTCCTCGATACGCACGACATCACAAGTACTGTGACGCCATACGATGCAATGCTGGTGGTTTTGCTAAGTGGAATGCGACTCGGGATTAAGCCTATACTGATCTATACAACTTAGCCTCAACCTCCTATGCATATATATACACCCCGCAATCCTCCATTCTCACTCCGCATCCAACGGCGCCACAGGAGGTGTATCATCCACCTGAATCCCGCCCCTCTTCTTCTCCTTCGAATCATGAAATGGCAACCTCCACCCGCCTTCCTCCTCAGGCGTACTCAACCACAACCTCATCAGATGCCTGCGCGGCGCCGGCGGCGGGAAATCTTTGTACGCCGTCCGGGCGTGCAGCACGTGGTTGTTGGACAGGAACTGGATGTCGCCGATGTCGAGGATCATGTGCAGGGAATGCTGGACGCACGTCGCTTCCAGGATATCTGCGGCGCGCTTTTGGGCTTCGGAGAGGGGCGGGATGAGGCCCGCGGAGGAGAAGCGGGTTAGGGAGCGGATGTAGTAGGGGTCCCATCTATCGCCTATTAGTATCATCTCTGCACCCATCCTAAAAGGAAATGGGAAAAGGGAAACGGGAAACGGGAAAACGCACTTGGAATAAACCCTCGGACTCCCCCCTTTCTCAAGATAAAACACCGCCGTCCGAATCCACTCCTCCTCCCCCTTACTAGTCTCCCCCTTTCGATCAAAATACCAAACCGGCTCCGTCAACAACCTCGCCACATCCGGATGCTCCCTCTGCAACGCATTCCACACGCTATGACTACTAACCAGATCGCTCTCCCCTCCCTCAAGCGCCTTGGCCACGCACAGCAAGCCCACCAGATCCGCATCGTCGGCGTGGAAAAACTGTCGCGCGTTGGTACGGTAGATGCGCACCTTGTCGATCTGCATGGAGTCCTCGCCCAGATCCTTGACGTGGCCCAGCACGTGGCCCCGACTATTTTGCGACACGAAGTAGCCGAGGTAGGTCCCCAGGCCCATGTATGCGACGGCGGATTTGTGGTTGCCCCATTCAGTGACGGGGAGGTTTTTGAAGAGGATGAAGCCCTTTCCGTCAATCAGCTCTTTACGGAGGGTGCCGAGGAATGCGCCGAAGGTTGGCAACTTGAAGTTTTCCTGCGATATGCCCGTCAACGGCGTCTTGGACGCGATGAATGCATCTGCTGCCTCGGAGATTTCTTGGATTTCTTCGGCGCTGAAGGGGTGCGTCCAGCGCTCGGGATTGTTCTTGTACTCTGCAGCATTCCAGACTGTGGGGCCGGTTATTTCCTTGGGGAAGTCTTCGTAGGGGTGGAGAAGGTCGTAGAGCGGGGGATGTTGGCCGGATGTTTTGATGCCGTCTGGGTAGATGGAGCGGGGGGCTTTGTGGTTTTGGAAGGGGGCCGGGGGTTGTTGCTGGGGTTTGGAGAGGTCGTGGGGAGCTGTGGGCACTGTGGTAGTGAGGGCTGGTGCCATGTTGATGGCTTTGATGGGTGGTTGTATTGTGGTCAATTGATTGACTGAAGTGTGAAGAGATTGAGAAGATTCCGTCGCTATCATCAATTGCAATAGGCGCCTCCAAATTTATCAAAAGAAACCTCGGAACAAGTCTCCTTATATAACCCCTCCAAAACCCAATTACGCAGCTCATCTCTTCCCACCATGACGACACACAAGTCGTCTTCCGTCGTGATATCTAACCGCGATTGCGTGCTCGCAACCCTGGCATAGTCGGTTCCCAAGCCTCGAACCCCGCCTTCTCCAACATGACAGCTACCGTCTTTGCCAATGCCATACGCGTAGCCTCGGTCCCGCTAACCCTCGTTCCGCACATCACCTCCGAGGGGCCCCTTATCGATGATAGGATAGATTGTACGGGTATATCATGCTCGAACTACGCTACGGCAGTAGTGGTACCCCAAACGCCTGAAACGCTCGGGAATGCCCATCGGAAAAGTTGACGGTGAAAGAAGCCCAACAACACCAGCGCCAAACCCGCTATGCGACCACTATCGAGAAAGAAAACACGTCTAGAACCCCTCCAAACACTCCTGTAC
The DNA here is from genome assembly GCA_010405425.1 of Lentithecium fluviatile CBS 122367. Classification (NCBI taxonomy): domain Eukaryota; kingdom Fungi; phylum Ascomycota; class Dothideomycetes; order Pleosporales; family Lentitheciaceae; genus Lentithecium; species Lentithecium fluviatile. The sequence continues at coordinate 1,159,629 of MU005578.1, read as the reverse complement.
GACCGCATCCAACATCTTCAGCCCGTAGAAAGTCGCCACATTCCCATATACAGTCAGCTTCTTCCTAATATCTGCCCTCTGCTTCGTAGCGACCCACTCGCCCGCACAGGCACAATGCTCCATGAACTCATTGTTCCTCAGTCGTCCGCACTTGCCACATTTCAAGTCCTGCACATTCCATTCTAGGACCAATTTCTGCACTTCGGACACCATCTGCTCTTCGATACGAAGCTTATCGTAGGCAGAGTTGCAATTTTCGCATTTCCACTTCGGCAGCGGCGCTTGTTCGGTGGTGGACGACGGAGGTGGAAGAAGCGAGCTATCGCGGCAGAGGTCTAAGTCGCGAGAGGAAGTGCACTCGTCGCAGATTACATTACGGATGGCGAGACTGGCGCTGGGGTTCTGGAAGGACGCTTCCGAGCTGAACTCGCGGATTTCGAAGAGATTGAGCAAGTCCTTCCTCAGAAGCCGAACCTCTAGTGTGATCGCTCGATCCAAACTGAGCACTTGCATCAAGCTCTTGACGAGCTGGAGGACTGGATTCTGCAAATTGAGATGGCTGCCTGGTAGCTGGGGGAAGATGTAGTCGGACTCGAGTTCCGGGTGCAAAATTTCGTTGTGCTGGCGCCGCAGCAATTGCGAAATCTGTTTGTACAGCGGTTTCGTAAACGTCTTGGGCAGAATCTGCGTCATCTCGTTTGGATCCACAGTCAGAGGCTTCAGCGGTATTTGCGTCGGCCTTGGTGTACTGCCGTCTGGACCAGGCGCTGGTCGCTTCCTCGCCTGCATCAGCTCGATGAACTCGACGATCCAGTCGTTGAAGTGCGGCTGCATGTTTTGAGGCAAGAACGTGGCAAGTTGCCAGTGCATGATGTTCTCCAGCGTCTGGTTCTCTTCCTCGACGACCTTCTCGCATCCTTTGCCGCCATAGTTGTACTCGTCATACCACACGAGATAGTCCCAGTACTCTTTGATGTTCAACTCGAGGAAGTTGAACAGTGGCTTCGCCTGGATGGTTTTCAGAATGTACTGTGCATAAGCATACGCATTGCCGACTTCCGCCTTTGTCGTTTGCAGAAGTAGTCGGGTAGGAGATGCAAAGACAATATGCGAGCCAACCCGTTTGAAATCCGTCATCAGCTGTTGCAGCGCCTTCTTGCTCATCATCTGCACGTAGTAGTGCAGCGCTCGGTCATACAGGAAGCTGCCTGGGCTACTGACCCACCGCACAAGATGCTGCACCATTACATCAGCCATGAAGTCACCTTTCGCAGCTTGACCCCACCACGCCTTCACCATCTCGCGGAGCACGGTGATACCTGCAGTGGCAAAGGCATTGTCAGAATAGATGACATTGGAGCCATCGTTGGCAGCGGCAAAAGAGGGCGCAGCAGGGTTGAATGAGAACGAGTCCGAGCCTTCGAGGTCGTTGATGAGGGAAGACGAGAGAATAGTGTTGATGGCAAGATGGCGGATGTTGAGGTCTATGCAGACGGAGGAGTAGGTCCCGGGATTGTTGATGGAGGGCATCTCGACGGTTTCGAGCGGTGCGAGGATGTCGTCCTTCTCGTAGCCTGCGTGGTCTGGCTTGGGTTGGGCAGACCACCAGAGGATAACGCGCTCTCTCTGGAGCCGTCTGGCGTACTCGACGTCAATCAGGAACTGCGGGTCGTTGCTTTCCAGGTTGCACAGTGGGATGTCGCCGTAGCGCGCAAGCTCCGTAAGGTGCGATATCCAAGACCCGAGATCTAGATAATGGCCCACCACGCGCTTCGCAATGAACGACTGCCAGCCAAGAGGCGGTAGCTGTTTATCCGATTCGTCCGACTTTAGTGGCAGAATTGGCAGGTCTTTCAGAAGCGCAATGTCGTGGGACAGCAGGGCGTGATTTGGTGACTGAATGGCGACAACGACTGGCCTGCCCTCATCCGCCTTCATCTTCTTGATCACATCGCCGATTTCAAGCAAGGCCTTTCGTCGCGTCGTCACAGTGACGGTCCGAAAGTGTATATCGTCCTGGTACTCCACCGCAGTCTGCCACGGCTCGCCGCTATTGTCTTCCAACCGCCTTTGTAGTGCGTCGTTGTAAATGCGATCCACGTTCGGCATACCCTGAGACTCCTTCGACTTATTCTGAATGATGATGTGCGCTTCGCTCTTAGATGTCGAGAACAGAGCGTAAATATTTCGGTCCCCGCTGCTGACATGGTAAAGGTAGAGATAGCTTATTGGTGCCTCCGAGAGATACGGCTTTTGCGATGGCACTCTTCGGAGGGCTGATAGGTCGAAGCCCTGCTCCAAACCCTTACCTAAGACACCCTTCTGAGACTCATCGAAAGTGCATATGCTCCCAAGCTCGAGAATGGCCCGGATGTTCAAGGGCACCTGCTTCTCGTAGACGCCTTCCACGCTAGGATGACTGAACAGCGCGGCCAGCTTCTTCGACTCATGAACATAGGTCTGCTCAGACATTTGCAGCTTGAACAAATGTATTGATGGATGTCCATTCGGTAGCGTATGGTTGACGAGTTTCTCTACGCTGCATCCGCTGATCGACACATCCGGTAGGTCTTCGCTTCTCAAGTTCAGGTACACTTGCCGTGGTACGATGACCTTCAGAACGTGAATCTTTTTGTCGACCAGGACAAACGCCTTCACCTCTCCTGGCGTGTCTGTTGTGCGAAGCTGAATCAGCTGCCACGTGCTGATGAACAGCACCTCAGCCTGGTTCCTAAAGAAGGTGCCGATGACGTCCGAGGCATCGACCGGTTTCTCGCCGAAGAGTTGTCGCCTACGCTTTCGAGCTTGTCGCTGTATCTTCCACTTTTGCTTCTGGTACATGAGCCAGCCGGAGTAGTCTTCCGTCATCGGCGGCATGATCTTGGGAAGCGCAGCATACGGATCAATCTGCACGGGTACCGCTGGCTCAGGCTCTTTCCGCTTAGCTACCATTTTGGTGACAACGCCTCTCTTCACATGCGACTTTGGCGATAGCTTGGATCCACCAAAATCTTCCAAGTCTGTCGCAATCCGGTTGTTTAGGACGTTCGTATCCGCATCTGTGAGCGCCTTCTTGTCAAACATATCCGTCATCTTCTTCTGCTGGAATTTGTCGTCTTTCTGTCGTATCCTCCGGTCAAGCCAGTCCGGGTGTGGCACTCGCGGGCACGGATTCCGTACTTTCTGCAGCGCCGCAGGAATGGTGATGAGCTTCTGGATGACGGACGCAAGACGCTCGCGGTAGTACTCCCAGTCAAGGATGGTTCGAGGATCCATGTCGCTCGGATCTTCCTTCAACCACTTCCGGAGGAAATATCGCTTGACAGAATCTTCAGCAGAGAAGATGGCGACAGGAACAGCGCGTTCTGTAACGGGCGCATTCTTGGGCTTTGCTGAGATGATGTACTTGCAGTTCAAGCCCTTGTCTTTGACCATCTGCTCGCCCAGGAACTCGGCCAGACGTTTTGCGGTGGTGATGGATGTTGACTTTTGAGCTCCATATTCTTCCAGCGTCTTAGTCATACTCTTGTTCTCCACAATGAGATCCATGAGCTCCTCATCGGCTAGCGTGGCTCCCCGCGTGTCGAGAATGTCAAGCCATCGATTAGCGACATTGGCGACAGCTCCGTACGTCTCTGCCAGAGTCGTGCCCTCCAAGAAGAATTTGAAGATTTGAGACTGAAAGTTCTTGATGAGCTTCAGTTCACCACGTCGTTTGACTTCGAAACCTTTCAGCTCAGCCAAGCTGCCGTCATGGTTGAACACAGCGTATCGCTTCTTCAAATTCTTGTCCTCTTCTTTCGAAGTCGGCAAGATCATGGCCTTGTATGGGCCGTCAACCTCGAAGAAGATGGAGTTGTCGCTGTGCTTCTCGTACCGGAAGGTCTCGGCATCGACGAGAGTCTCGTACTGGTGATTAGTGAACTTGGCGTGAACCAAGTGATTCAACATGACGCAAGGGTACGAGATGGCGATCTTCTTCCCGTTCTTCATCTTGAAAGCGAAGTTTTCGGGAAATGTTGCTGGCAAGATGCACCAAATACCGTCGGTATCCAGTTCGAGCGGCCGTCCAATCCGTTCCACAAGCTGTCGCGCGATTTGAATGATTCTTGCACCAGTCAAGCAAGTCACGCCAGCCATTTCCAAAGAGTACCATCGCGACCCCTTTCGCATGACGTAACCGTAGAAACTGTTCAGAATGACCTTGTGAGCCAACTGCATAGAGTCAAACAGAACGATCATCTTCTTGGCCTCTTCGACTTCGCTGGCCGGAGCACCGGCAGACTTCAGGGCTTCAGTCTTGCCCTTCCAGACTTTCTGTTTGCCCTTGTAGTCGTATCTTCGGTCTCGGAAATCGCGGACCGTGTTGATGTAGAAGGGATTCTCGCGCTGGCAGATGATGGCTTCTCTCTCGATGGTCTTCGATTCGTGGATCTTGTGGTAGATCTTCTTGCTGTATTCTTGTAATCGCTTCTTCACCAACGATGCTTGCTCGTCTACCGGTAGTTCTTGAAATGTGCGCAAGGGCGAATTCGGGAATCGACCGGGAAATCTCTCGTTCTCCAATGCGTGTCGCACCATGTTGTACTCGTCACGTTTAGCTGGCAAGAACTCTCCTCGCCAAGCCCACGGCATTCTCCGATCACAAGTCTTCCCTGGTCGGTTGAAGTCACACGCTGCGCAGTCCGACTCCTTGATCATGGAATCTGGTTGAAGTCGATTCGTTGTCATGATGTTGGGGTACATGGAGGCGACATCCAAATGGTAGATGAGTGGTCTTTCGTTCCGGTTTGGCGTCTCCTTCAACTGCATCAATCGGTCCGCGATCTGCGCCTTGACTTCTTCGTAATTTGTAACGTCTTCCATCTTCTTCTTCTCTTCGACCGTAATACTGAACTGTAGCGCAGCATCCAGGTCGTGAAGTAGCTCATCGATGGCTTTCGTGTCAACGGCGAAATTGTACGGGATGTCGCTTCGAAAGACTCCAGCTTCGATACTTTCAACGTGGCCTCCGACGTAGGTTTCTGATTCGAGCAAATGACCGTCCCAGAATGCCTCTTTGGGCGCTTGATGCTTGTTCGGCAGTACGATGGCCTTTTGGTAGGCCTGCACCATGAGCAGCATCTCGCATAAGGTACCAGTACCCTTCCGTAGCGTGTCGTCCGGGGCCAGAGGAAGGATCGTACACAAGGCGAAGATAAAGGGATGCACATACTTCATGTACAGGTAGTAAGTTGCAACAGCGTCAGAAACGGAGTACTCGGCCAAAGTCTGAGGCCGTTCGCTCGCGTAAGGTGTCATCAGCTCAGGGTCTAGCTCGTCAGGATCGTAGCCCAGTTTGGCCATGGTGACAGCTTTGAGACCACGACTACCTTGCGGAAGGTAACTGTCTCGACTGACCCACGCAAAAGCGTCCAGATGTGCGCAGTAATCTGACACGTAAATGTCTTCGCTGTTCTTCCGAAAACCAATCTCCTGGTACATGTCGATGCCCAGAACGCTCGCTCTCGCTTCAACAAAGGGCCAATCGAAGAAGTCACCGTTGTATGTGACCATCACCGTCGGCTTGGCCTCCTTGATGTGCTCGAAGAACCTTTCAATCACCGCCTTTTCGTCCGACTCGTTGAAGATCATGAATGGACCCTGGTACTCCGGTTTCGGCGTGTAATCGAAGTCCTGAATGTCTTCAGACACAATCTCCCGGTTAGTGATGAGGAAACCTTGTCCATCAATCATGTACGATATCATCATGATTTGATCGATTACCGCATCGGGGAACTTTAACGGTAGCTTCGTCGTCTCGATATCGTACGCCATTACGACCGGATCCGCGGGTGTGAGACGGTCTTCTATACAGGTCAAAGAAATCACGCCGTGTTTCGCCTCGACAGTGTACCACTTTCCAATCCGTACATCTGAGTGACATCAGTATGCAACCCCATGAAGAGGGATCAAACTCACCTTTGTCGATGGCTACTCGTACATGGTAGGGAACATCGTATTCCCGGATATCTAAAATGAAATCGCTAGCATCAATCGTCGCAGTAGGTCGTTTCTCGTATTCGTAACCTTCGTCAAAGATGTCGAAGCCAGCATTTGTACTACAACATATTAGCACCCCCATTTGGCCAAATGTGTGACGGAAACTGACCTAGCCACCTCGGCATACGTATCCATCGCATTAACGTTCTTCTTATTCTTCTCCACAATCGGGCCTAGTCCCTTCCTCACAGCAAGCAGATCGTTGACATTCGCAAAGCAGAGCTGCAAGAACGTCCTCCTGTAACCAGTGAGATGGTTCGGCATGGACAAATCCTCCTTCTCCACCCTCTTTATAGCCTTGACGAGCCCCTCAAACGTCCGCTTACACCACTCCTCGACCTCAGGCTCTCTCCCCTTCTTCACAGCGAGCAGGAAGTACGGATCGTACTCCAGCGTCGCCTTGAACGTATCCCCGTCCTCGCCGATAAAGTAGTAATCCACGCCCGCCTTCCCACCGGGAACATTTTCGTCTTCTACAGTGGTCGAGTGCATGTTACAGAGCCATCCCACTTTCTTCTTGCCCGATTCGTAGCGGGGAAAGCCCATGGATTCATCGATGCGGTTCGCAAGGCGCGTGGCTTCGAGCTTTTCGGTCCGCGAGTTGGCTTCTGTGCTTCGGAGGGAGGAGCCGTCGACTGTCTTTGGTTTTCGCGGGCCGTAGTTCGAATTGCCGTTCTTACCTACCCGTCGGAAGGGCTGGCCTGCCCGCCGAGGCGCCATGGTGTGCGAGGAAAGGAGTGAAGGTGGATTAAAACGGTCTCTGTATATCTCAGGGTATCATTTGCGCAATTGAAGAACAGAAAAAGACCAGATATCAAGGGATATGGTCGTCGGTATGTGGTGGGTAGTGTGGTGTCAGATCAAAGCGTGGGTAAACCTGAAAGTCGCGTCGACGCTCGGGGCGCGTTTTCGCGTGTCGCGTCGTGCCTGCCGTTAATTGATTCGTCTCGACCAATAGCGGGAGCTGAAAGCTTGGCAAAATTTTGAGCCGAAAATCAATCCATGATGCGTATGGGCGCATCGAACGACACCACCATCGAACCCGACCCACGCACCCGTCCAAACAAGCCACTCTACATCGTCGTCACCCCTCGAATACGAATCGCTGCAGATTGGGCCGGACGATATATCAATAAAGATTGCACATCCCCTCTTCAGCTCCCCCTTCCTTCGAACACACCACCACAATGGCCGACGACACAAGGAAAGCCTCCACACCGCCCGCTACCCCGCAAGATCAAGCTCCCACCGTATCCACACTCGTCCGAGAAGCCCGGGCTCCCGCCAACGTCATGCCCGGCGGCACCGCACACACAGCCGGCGGCGAGCGGGTCGGCGCCGAAGGACCAAGCTACATCGACGTTGTGCGGAATCTGCCCGCAGACTACTACTTGACGTTTTACAAGAGGCCGTGTGTCAGAGACAGTCAATTGACAGGGATAGGGGCTGGGTTTGTGGGCGGGAGTATTGCGGCTATCATGAGGAGTATGTGCATCCTGAATCACAGCCATGCTGCAACCATCTCATAATCTTGAGAAGAAGACCAGCACGGGGGTTGATTAATGTGTGGTCTCGCGCAATTCGCCTCTTAGGGCGTCTTCTTTATCGGCGCCCGCGCAAGACAATTGCATAGAAGCAGCACTAACAACATTCTACAGAGCCCGTACTGATCTGCTCCAACTACGCCGTAGCCGCCTGGTGCGCCGCAGGCTGCATCCACTACCAAATCTGCCAACACTACCGGAGCCGCGAAAAAGACGGCATGCGCCAAGCCCGCGAGCTCATGGAGAAGAAACGCGCCACCATCGAAGCTCGAAAGGAAGCGCGACGGAAAGCCCGCGAGGAGCAACTGCGGCTGGAAGAAGAGCAGCGGAGAGAGGAGGCGCGGAGGAAGACGTGGAGTTACTGGATCGACAAGAATGTGCGGTTCTGGTGAAGCCGGTGGTCGATGGAGGTAGAGAGGAATCGGTATTGCGCTGAATGAACGCTATGTACAGGAACATTGTAGGAAAAAGTGTAATATATGAGCGTTGTCCGAACTGTCTCAAATCTCCCATCGTGCGCGGATGAAAGGATATCAGACGATCTGACGATGCAGAAAAGGGGAGAAAACAAAAACATTCAACATAGCCCGCATTGCATCTTACGCCGAGACCGAAATCCGATGCCCGACCGTATACCCAGGAGATCATCCAACCGTCATATATCATAACAGTATCGTAACATCATGCAAGAAACCCGTCCGTTCGTTGAGCCATCGTCGCTCCCTCGAGCATTAGTATTAGTCCACCCCAGCAACTACACGGCGAACTTCACCATGCGCCGGCCAGCATTCAAGTCCAAGACTGGAACCTCTCTTTCGACGGTCGCTTCTCGCGAAGACGTCCCGCCAACGCCTCGTCTCCGCCTTTCTGATCGTTTCGCCCTCGCCTCGCGCGCCTCTCTTGCCTTCCAGTCCAGGACCTGCTGTCTTCTCCGCTGTGCCCTCGCCTGAGCAATGGCTGGCGTCGGCCGGAACCCGATCCCATTCAAGCCAGTCCCATCATCGTCCGGGTCGGTTGTGGGGTCCGCAAGATGTCCCGTGATCTCGCTGTCCTGCCACGTGAGCGTCGAAAGCGGGGGCGACGGCAACTTCTTCTGCAGCGAGGGTTCTCCGGTGCGGTTTTTCGATTTGGAGCGTGGACTCGTTGTCGCGGATGTTTGCGACGATGCGTTTGTCGAAGACGAGACAAAGGCGGTGGGTTGTTGCGCAAAAGAAATTATGTCTGAGAAGATGCGGGGTTGTTGTGCCTCAGGCGTTTCTGGGATCGTCCTCGAGTCCGTCCTCGCCACACCGGCGGTAATAGTATCGTCTCTCTTTCCATCCAGCGTAGCATCCTCCTGCGCGCGCGCAAGATATTGGTCCAGCGACGTCCCGCTGTCCACCCTCCCCTCCTGCAGCTTCGGCTTCTTCCGCAACCCGTCATCCATCGGTGAGAGCGGGCTCATAGGAATCGCCGACACACTCGTAAGCGTCATGCCTCCAAACTGCTCTGCGACCGCATTTCTAGGGCTGTCGGGTGTCGGGCTGCCGCGGGGTGGCGGCGACGCAGGTCGCAGAGCAGTGTTGAGAAGCGGGATGGGCGGCGGCTGGTCGCGCTTGCGCTTGGGCGAGGGGTGGAAGGCGGAGAGCGCGGTGGGAGGCATATTGCGGTTGAAAAGTTGCGGAATTACATGGGGACGGTAAGATATGCGTGATTTGAGATAGTTGGGGAAGGGGTGCTGTGTTGTTGTGGTGATGGGAGATGGGAAAGACACATGCAAGATGCAACCATTTCATGGTGATTGCACAAGCGAATGTGGGGCAGAGAGACGCACGGGCTCGGAACAGGGTACCTCCCTTGTAGGGCTGGACCCTGGCGAACTTCCGACAGCCTGACGCTTCTCACGTTCACGTTCGCGTTCACTGCGAACGTGATGAATGGCCTCGTCGCCTCATGGAGCTGGAGCTTAGCGGGAGGAATGTTGCAATACTAGCTCGTATTGCCCTTCTTGACCTTCTTCCGCCCTTTATCAGTGACTCAATGCCTGCTGCCTGAATGGCATCGCTTGTAGCAACCGCGCCTCCTATTTAGGGAAGCTGAACCCTCCCAACCCTCCAAACATTCGCTCCTCCACCCCAATCCACCAAGATGCCTCTCGAACAGACCCGCCTCAATTTCCAGCCCTCATCGGGCCCGTCGGACTCAAATCATCAGCGCCCCCGCCAGCACCAGCACCAGCGCCGCAACATGCACGTCTCCAACCGGCGTATGCAGCTACGCGATGTCGCCGCCGAAACAATCAAAGTGCTACCGGATATCCTCTCCCAGCTCCCAAACTTCGACGCTTCAGCGTCTTCCATCCATCACCTGAAGGACACCGCGCCACTTGATCCAAGGGACTGCCCGGGCTTCATCCTCCCAGCCGACGATGAAAAAGCCGGCGAGAAAGGAACCCGGATCCACATCCTCGACCAAGACACCTTCGACACCGCGCTCCAACTTCAACCGGGAACAACAATCAACGCCCTCACCCAATCCGCCACGCCCGCGACCCCAGAAGTGCAAGACCATGCCACTGCCCCTACCAACTTGCCCACCAAGCCCCTCAAACCCGTCGCAGTCCTCAACCTAGCCTCAGAAAAGCACGCCGGCGGCGGCTGGAAAAACGGCGCCCTAGCCCAAGAAGAAGCCCTCTGTTTCCGCTCCTCTCTCCACCTCTCCCTGCACAGCACATACTACCCGATCCCCACGCTCAGCTGCGTCTACACGCCCAACGTGCTGCTCATCCGCACCGCCATGTCCGCCGGCCACACTTTACTCGACTCCACAGATCCCGCCGCCTCGCTCCCCGTGACTTCGGTAATCAGCGTGGCAGGGCTGCGCCACCCGGACGCCAAGGACGGCAGGTTCGCCATGGAAGGTGAGCGGAATACGACGAAGAGGAAGATACGGATTTCGCTGAGGGTGGCGGCGAGACAGGGACATACGAAGGTGATTCTGGGAGCGCTGGGGTGTGGCGTTTTTGCTAATCCGCCCGAGGATGTGGCGCAGTGCTTTCTTGAGGTGTTGAGAGAAGATGAGTTTCAGGGGGGTTGGTGGGAGGATGTCTTGTTTGCGGTGCTGGATAATGCGAGGGGGGATAAGGGGGGGAAGGATGGGTCGGGGAATTTCGGGATGTTCTATCGGGCGCTGGAAGGCAAGATTGTTTGAGCTTGAGGTGGGAGATGGAGTTCGGAGCACACATCATGAAAGCATATGTTTGGAATTTGATAGGGGATCTTGATGATGACATCAATGAAGCATAGGCTCATTGGAGCCCCATTCATTTATCGAAAAAGTCCTAGGACCTAGGGAGGTATCAACCATGCACAAGAATCATGTCCGCGCCAATCAATGACCCATACGCATCCCCTTACCATCATATCTCAAGACGAAAACGTCCTACTTTTGCCCGCTCTCTCTTTTTGCGCCGCCGGAGCCCTACCCAGACCCTTCGGTGCATCGCCCGTCTTCTGAAACGGATTGAACCCACCAGGACTCTTTTTCTCTTTCCTTCCCTTTCTATCCTTGCCTTTTCGCTCTTGCCTCTCCTTGTCCTGTGCATGCAGCACACTCGGCGCATTCGCATAGTCAAACGCTGGCTCATCCTCGTCATAGTTGAGTGAGCCTGCAACGGCCGCACGATCCGCCTCCTTCTTCGCTTTCCTGGCCGCTTTCCTTTCAGCCTTTTCTCTCCGCTTCACGGTCTCGGGATCTTCGTCTTCCAGCATAATCTCATCGCCCTGCATGACGTCTAGCCGTGGGGTGGACTCGACCGGTTCCTCCGCAGCGTCGGTGCGCTTGCGTTTTCGGCCGCCGAGTTGCTTGACAACGAAGATATCGGTACGTTCGTCCTCTTCTGGCCTATCCTCCTTGGGTATGAAGGTTGGTTTCTCATGCACTGGTGACGGTGAGTCGGCAATGCCATTAGCGTCGGCGAAAATCTCCGCAGTGAGCGGTGGTAGGGGTAATGCGAGGTTGACATCGACGCTAGACATTGCTCGTCGTTGTTCTGTCGGTCCCAGGTCGCCCCAGAAGCTGGAGGTGGTTGCCCGTAGCGCCTTGGTATCAAATTCGACAGCAACAACCGGCTGCTGTGTGGCTACAACTGGAGTTGGAACTGGAGCCTTCACGGGAGTGGCCTCAGACCGTGCATACTCTGCCTCTTTCAAGTTTGCGACCCTCTGAAGCGTCACATAGAGATCCGGTCCGTTCACGCCACTCTCCTTCGCCTCGAAAATGATACGAACAAGCTCGTCCGCTCGCGCGCGCAAAATGTGCGATACATGCTGTACCGCATTGAACAGTGCGGCCTTGTCCTCAGGCATGTACCGCCCAATGGAGAAGACGGCGTGATTCGGCATGATGAAGAGTGGGCTGTCATCCTCCTCTCGAGCGACGTCATCTCTCCACTTGTGAACTGCCCTGAACACAGCAAACTGCTGCGGCGTGAACTGAACAGGAGTCCTAGAGACCAAATTGAACCATCCAGGCCTCCCTAGCCCATATTCTGCGTCATATATCGGGTGTTCGTAGCGTTGCAATGCTGTCTCTTTCGACTTGCTGAGGACTTCTCCCACCTTTTCCACAGCAACGAGCGCGTTGCGCATTTCATCGAAGATGTAAAGCAGGAAGTGGGTGTCTGCTCGAGCGTATTCTAAAAGCTCCTGCGTCAATGGCCGTACCCGCCAGTCCGCCAACTGATGTTGCTTTTGAGCCTTGAACCCAACGAACTTGTCGAGCAGGTACGCGAGACTTGCACCCGGATAGCTCAACGCTCGGGCAGCATGAAATGTGTCGAACAACCCAACAATATAGAGACCTAGGTCTCGTTGAAGCCAGACGATATCCATGTAGGCACCGTGTAGGACCTTTATTTTACTAGGATCTGCGAAGACCTCGTTCAAGCACTCCAAACGCCGTCTCCACGGCTTGAGGGTGTCGACTATCCAGTCTTTGTCTCGTGTGCTGATCTGCATTAACGATACAAGACCGATGTATGAGCGATTGTCGTGATGCTCTACGTCGATAGCAATATGGTCTGCCTTTTTGAGCTCAGCCAACATCTCCGCAAGCGCTTCCGGGGTATCGACAAACGTTGCGGAGGTGGTTTCGAACGGCTTGTACTTCTCTGGCTCTTCTTGGTCATACATTTCAGATGGGTATTCGTAGGCCTCGATTTCGGTTTGGTAAGGATGGGGGTATCTAGCGTTATTAGGACAGTGGCTCAACCTGCAGATATAAACCCCTCACTGTTCTCTATCCCGTTTATCTCTGAATGTCTTCAAACATTGCTCTAACGGAACCATGGCGTGCGGCTTCGTCGTCAACAGGGGTCGGAAGCCGCCAGTCTGGTAATTGTCGGGCGGGTGCTCGAAAATAAGCTGTGGCTTGGGAATATGCTTCGGCTGGACGGCGATGTTCGTCCGAGGTTTGACAGCAGCTGCCGCCTGCCAAAAGTCAGTACAACAATAAACAATGTCTTCCCCGAACTTACCTGGTCGGCACCCGGGCTGATGCGCTTCACCACGCCCGTGTACTCATCCAGACTGGTATCCGCCTTTTCAAGCAAGCTGTCGATGACATCAACGACCCCCCTCCAATTGCCGTCTATGGCTTCGGCGTCGGGTAGCTTGGGACCTACAGCGTCCGAACTCGCTGCAGCATTCTCAAGAAGGCGCTGCGCGAGTTGAAGAAGCCGGGCATTTTGGCTATCGAGTGCGGTGCCGGCGGAGGGGTTCAGCGACCGCTGGAAGGCAATGTCGGCGCCGCTGAGGTTGGTGGCCGAGAGCGTCGTCGACTTGAGGGCGGCGGAGATGGAGTCTTGGAGCGTCTTGAAGGAGTCCATGGTGGTTTAGTGGCGGAAAGCTACCATATCGCGGTGTTGAAGCGGGGTATAAGTATGCCGCCCTCTATAGGCGTTGGCAAGTGGGAGTGTTAGGAATGCGATTGCAGTTGCTCAAGCTTGAAAGAAATTCGAAGTCGCGGACGAAGTCTTGGCGTTCCTTATCGATAAAGTGCAGTCCGAGACCTTCACCTCGACATTGCCGCAAGGGTTGTCCATCAAACCAACATCATGTCTGCTTCATTAGCACCAGAGTGCAACGAGGTCAAAGAGTGTGTATGAAATAGTGAATGTAATGGTCATCGCTAATCTTTTCAAGACGCTACGACACCTGCTTCCTCAAATGGTACAGCGAAAGTACGTCCAACTCTCCGACGCGATTATTGAACCGGTCTCAATAGTACTTCAGAATTCTTGAGAGGAACCGCAAAATCAGATGAGTGCGATCCACTCTTCAAGCAGTATGAGCAGTGTCTATCCGTGGGTTGCCACCCATTAACTTGTCAGTGTCAGACTGACACCAGCACAGAAAGCGCTGAAATCACGGGGCATCGACACTATGCTCAAGGAAGCGCGCGACGACAATCGCGAAAACGACGCTGAACATATGCGACCGGTAAGAGCCCCCGGTGCGCGTTGGAACTGGGGCTAATAGAGAGCAGAAACGATAGCGAAACGCCACTTGATCATATCACGGAGTACGGTGTCTTTGGCCTCTTCGTTCATGGATTTGGTGGGTACTCTGTTGTGTTCATGGTCGTTTATGGTGGTTCTGACATATATAGGTAAACAGATGGTAGCATCTTCATCTATGCTTGCATCTTGGCATGACATCCAGTGTTTAGGCGTCAGGAATTCGTATCCGCATCAACATCAGCATCCATCTAGACACTATTGACTAGATCTGTACTCTACTCATCTGTATCATACAACTCATATATTCTCTCTGTATCCACCCTCGTCCAAACGGCGCTACTTCATCCTACCTAGCTTTCTCAGCACTTAAAGTCCCACGCTAACCAGTAATGACATCAACAAGATCCACAACCTTATTAATGAGGATATTTGAGCATACATTTCTCTTTTGTAGCCTTTCTTGCTATCAAACCTCCATCATGTCCTTCCCAACCTCCCGCATCGGCCTCAACCTCACCCACGCGACGGCAACATGGGCAGCGCCGTTCGCAACATACTATCTCTTCCTGCAGAACAGGATCGTATTCCATCGTCTGTCAAACAAGAAGTAAATTCTTCCTCCAATTCCCTCGCCTTCATCTCCACACACATGCAAACCATTGTATGCGTAACAAGCTGACGTGAAAACGAGGTACATAGGTGACACGACCGACCCCTCGAAAGGAACAACGGACCCTCTCTACGTCAGCACACGTGCCCAACTCAGTTTCATCGAGAATGTGCCTTTTGCGATGCTTCTTGCTCTTTTGGTGGAGTTGAATGGGGCGGAGAGGTACTGCACCCATTTCCCATCACCTGTTCCCCGACAAAAACCCTCGCCAGTCTCAATCGTTTCATTCATCTACCCAACCAATATTGATCTCTTCATATACCCAAACCTCGCGTCGACCGGTTCCATGATTCCGGTAATATATGCTGACTGGCTCAGGAAATACATCAACTACGCCCTCGGCACTCTCCTCGCTCTCCGCATCTCCCACGTCGAACTAGGGCTGATGGCGAAGGATAACTTGGGTAAGGGAAGAATCCTTGGGTACTATGGTACGCAGGTTATTATGGCGTCTTTGGCGGGGTATACGGCGTATCTTGTGAGTAATTACTAGATGTGGTGGGAAGACGTAAGGCGGAGGAGTAGTCGCGATGAGGTCTCTCTATGGTCAGCCTCTCTCTGAGGATAGCCTCTCTGTGGCCACAGCGGATAGTCGAATGGACTCGTAAAAACATGTTCGAGACCCAACAGCGACTGGCTCCAATGAAACCGGAAGGTGAACGAGTTCATTCGATTATCCGCTGTTGCTGATGATGGAGACTTTTAATTACTGTAGTTGCGTTGAATAATGCCGTTCGGTCCTAGCGGGGGATTTTGAAGGTGAAGGTTGCTGAAGTTAATATGTGAATGTCCGCTCTAACCTAAAAACTTCCTTGAACTATCTGACGAATCGGCGAGTGAATCTAACATGAACGGGCGAATATATGCCCAATAGTATTAGAGCTTATGTGGATGATTTGAAAGGCACAGAAGAAAGCTATGCGTATGCAGAGGCTTGTCAGCGTACACAAGCGTATAGGTGACTTGACAGAGGAGGAGGTAGATGTGCCTAATGAGTACGTAGAAATGAAAACGAGTCTGCACCGGCTCAGAAGGTAAGAGCTAATCCATTCTAGACTGTGACCCTTATTAAGCAACGTGTATATAATCCTTGAAGTGCATGAATTGCTAGGCAGTCAGTTTTCCAGGCCCGAAGGAGCAGGCTTCTAGGAGCTCGAGTATCATGGGAGTGATCCTCCTAAGAGCCAAGATCTCCAAGGAAACTTCCTTATGGGAACTTGTATCTCCGGGGATATTTCCTTACAAGAGCTTATATCTCCAAAATCTTAGATCTCCGAAGAGATTTTCTTGTTTTGAGATGCCAAGAAGTCGTAGTCTTAATAGCACAGCAAATCCAGGGCATCCGAGAGAACTGACGACTAGTGGAAACCTAATGTATACCGGCACACGTAGTAGTACTAGGGAACAAGGCCGTTAACAGAGTCGCTAAGGAACTCACAGGATAGAGAGGAGATAGATTAGAAGGATAGACAGCGCTAAAACTCTTCTAACTACACCTACTTAGAACAACACTTAAGACATAATGCAAAGCTGAGGTAGAAAGAGCATAGATAGCAAACTAGCACTTAGAAACTAAAGGCAGAGCGTGCTATAGACACACATCTATACCTATAAATAGAATACTCTAACTCTGCTAGGGCCCAAGCAAACGGTAGAGCGCACGCTAGTACAGCTCTAAACAGAGAAAATAGGCCTAAGGGACTTCCTATACTAGCGAAGAGTACAAAATATAACAGATTTAAGTGCAAATGTAGAGCGAGACGCTAGACTGTCGCACATATCCTCCTTACCTGCAGGAACCATAAGGACCTCTAGAACTAGGAATTCAGCCGCCTTCTAGAACGACATAACCTTAAAGCCATTATAAACAACCGCAAGCTAGCTAGTAAAGCTATTAGGATTATAGATTAAGCGTAGATCCTTAGGCAACGGGGGATCTAAGACGAATAGACGAAGTTAAGCGCTAGGGGGAGACTGTAGGTATTACAGACGCGACATACAAGGCGGACGCCTCTAGGAGCCTAAAAATAGATTGTATATTAGTATGTAAATTATTATCTAGATAAGTTAGAGGGCAAAGGTAGATAATAATGGAAGGAGAAGCGGCGGACCTTAAGGGACAGCTGGTCTCGCTTTCGCGAGATGAAGTAGGGCGGGACGGGACAACTTGTGCCTAGACCGCGTTAGTTGTCTGACACGTTAGCCTAGCTGGTCATAGCTGTGAAATGGCGGCTGAAACTGAGTAAGAATTAATCAATCTATCAATCAATACCAGGGCTAAGGGGTTAGTTGTCCGATGCCAATATAACATTCAAACTCGGCGGAGAAATTCGCTCGAAAAGCATTGGTATATCCGAGAACACGTCAATATGCACACATGCCAGTTGCATACAAGCCAAGGTATATAAGCAGCCTTTCATGGATAAGTGCCAAGGCGTACATTGCCTCCAAAAAGCAAATGATTTGAATAATGAGAAATATAAGACTATATGGTTCTGGCTGTAGACCTGACTCATCTACCACCCACGAATAATGTCTACTTCTACTGCTACTTCAACACCAGGCACGCCCGAAAAGGCCCCAGTCGCGAGTCTTCAAGCTTACAGCTGCAATTCGTATTTGAAAAATTCGGCCTACATCCCACCGCAGACACCTCCGGCCAGAGCCAAAGACCTGTCCAAGAAGTACCAGAAATTTGTCAAGAAATTAGTACCGAACTTCTTTCGCCACAGACCATTCGAAAACTTCCTTTCTTGGGATTCTAGCATCGGAGCAAAGATACATCTTGTCACGTTCCGGAAAGATCATGTACCTAAATAGATTGAGCTCCAGCAAGTCAGCACAGATCCGGACAAGGATTTAGCATCATGCCTGGAAAGGTGTAACGAGCGGCAACTTTACATCATCGAAAATGTTTCGCCGCAGGCAGCCAAGCTGCTTGGAGGCTACCTTGACATAAATCCTCAGCTCTTTGCAGACTACCCAGACATGGTCCCCGAAAGTGAATCCAACCCGTCAACAATGAAATGCCCCAAGAGAGGGACTGGAAACAAAAACCCAGTGCCTTCTCCGCTCTGTCGTTGGGGCGATATTGACTATCATCTTCCGCCCTTGCGATCCGTCGAGCATAGTAAAAATCATGTACCCCCTCGGTTCATTGGGCCTCGGGAATATCGTTCACCAGAGGGCAGTCAGCCTAGATTAGCCACGTTGGAAGATAGGCTAATGGTTGACTCGTCTCGCGCCAATGTGGAAAGGGTCGCTGGCGGACACAACCCAGTGCAGCTAGAAAATCGCACAGTGTGGCCCGTAGCAATGACCCGACACTCCGTGGCGGCATGGTTCAATAAAGGCGAATCTGGAAGTCCGGGTGATTGGCTCAAGGGTGAGTTCCCGGTCTCCCATACCAGCTGTACGGATAACTGAGACAAGAAATCAGGTGTCATTCTCCTTGATCAACCTTTCGAATCGACCCAAAAATCACTGACCAGACTAAACTCCCGATATCGACCGTTCTCGAAAATCCGCTCGATGCATTATGAGTCTGCGCAGAACACCGAGCTACGAG
The DNA here is from genome assembly GCA_010405425.1 of Lentithecium fluviatile CBS 122367. Lineage (NCBI taxonomy): Eukaryota > Fungi > Ascomycota > Dothideomycetes > Pleosporales > Lentitheciaceae > Lentithecium > Lentithecium fluviatile. The sequence goes on along the minus strand of MU005578.1, from coordinate 1,141,306 downwards.
AGACCTATCTCACATCGCTTCTTCACTGCTTCGACGCAAACGAAGAACTACGACAAGAAATTCTTTCGCCGGCCGCAATATTCCAAGATGTGTACCGTATTGTGGTATCCGAATGGATTGCCGTAAACACATACCTGGAGCGAGATTTGAACGCGATAGATTGGCAGCTCGAAGAAAACAACAAAACCCCTACTTTGGACGTTCTCGAACAGATTCTAACGAGACTCTTCATTATGAGACGGCGGAACCGGAAATACAAAGCATTCATCGGCGACCAGCTGCAACTTCGGTTCCCAAACCACTAGGTGCCTAATGCTTCGAAAAACGCGTCGGCTAACGCGCCAACCGTTACAGACTCGATGCACGACGCTATGGAAGCCGATTTCGCACAAGTGGGAGACTTAATACGCGCTACCGATGGTCGGATCACGCAAACGACTGAACTTATTACTTCGGTCATGTCTGTCATTGAAGGAAAGGTGTCCAACACGCAGAATCAGGGGCTCGGGTTTCTGACTGTTCTTGCGGCGATCTCGCTCCCTTTCAATAGCCTTGCTACGATTCTTGGTATTCAGACATAGTACGCCCATGGAGAGAAGAACAGAATGTCACAATCTGCAAGATAGTCTAGCATTCTTGTCCTCTTTCTGACGACCCCTATTCAAGCCCAACAAGCACCCGTTCTAGGGAGAACACTTGGACTAAGCAAACAGGAATCTTGCTGAGTTAATACTGCTCTCTGCAGTGCGATTTGACTTCCGTACTACTGCTGCTTCACAATGACCCGCGCATCTCTTAACAAATATCCTTGCTCAATTGTCTTACGCTTCGCTATCTCGTCAGCCAATAGAGAGCGACTTCTAGCGGCCTCAACTTGCCTAACTAGGAAAGTTCTTAGAGACGATTGAATGTAGTGGTAAAGGTCCTCCATCCTAGAACGCACCGTTCGGGTGTGTCCAACATGGGTTGCCTAACCAGCACTGGGCCAGTTTTGGTTCCCCCCAGTGGATCCCGCTTCGAGGGCCCACACGAGATGCTAGACCCGGTCGGAGAAGTCTATGCGCAATATCGTTCTCGAGGGTGAAGTCTCGAGAATTCCATCAACATTCCTATATAGCGCCGCCTAAACTTGTACATTCCTTGCTAACACAAGCAACGTCATTCTTCAGGCGAGAGACGCATTCCTTAGTCATAGATGCGTAAAACTTCATTCCATTCAATCGTAATAAGGACCTCCGTACTGAAGACGCTCAGGCTTCAACTTTCCACTCTTTCTTATGAATTTCTATAATGACTCAGACTATTCACAAAATTGTCTCTCCCGCGGACACCGTCATAATTCTACGGGAATGTTATGCGACTGTGAGGAACGACTGGCGGTCGCGCGTAGGGCATCCCAGGCGGTGCGGATCCCTCATTACGAGAGAGCGAGCCAGGGTAGCGAGCGGCTTTTTGTCACGGACGCTGATACCTGAGCTGGAGAGCTACCCAATAACGGCAGCGTGCGCTGAGAGACAAAGCAGGAGCAGCGGCGTGCCAAATTGACAGAGCTGATACCGCAGCTCCATTTCCCGACCTATATTAACCTAGTGCCAGCTGTTGTATACTTCGTTCGAGCTGCTTATCGTGAACTTGATAGGTAAGCCGGCGGAGCTCTTAACTGGAGCTGGCGGAGCTCGCGATGAAGGATGGAGACTTTACTTAAGGCGAGTTAAGGTATTAGGTGCTAAGCTTCGTGAGCTAGTTTAAAGTAGCAAACATTGGAATCACCACAGTTTTTCAAATCAGGCTGGTGTCGGCGAAAAAATGGGTTGAGCTCACATACTCTCCTGTCAGCTCGGCTGCTGATGCTTCTGACGTGATATGGTAATGATGGAATAAGGAGTTTCTTTAGGGTTTCTTATGTATTGTGAGATACGTATTTCAGTACCGAAGGCGTCAGGACAGGCGACCGCGTCGACTGCTGCCCGGGACAGGGGTGAGAATGATGGAGAGTTTCTCGTGATGCGATTTTGAAGAGGCTCAAGAAGGAAAACCGCCATCAGGACAGGACAAGCAATCTATAAGACATTTTACCATCCCGATCTTTTGTATAAGGAAATACTCATATATGCTATTATCAGATTACATATATTACCCAAAGACTCTATTTCTTAGCCGCCATGCAAGTAAGGACCGAGTTACCGTAAACCCTCAACCTCCATCCCGCACCCGCGTCCCAGCACCACCACTTCCGTCAAAGCCAACTAAGCGCAAGCGGTGAAGACAACATTCTTCTCGCTGTTGCCGACCTTGACCTGGCTGCCTCCCGGGTTGGTGCCCTTCGGCCAGTCAATAGTCGGGCCTCCCTCGGAAGTCACCTTGATGTGCTGGCCGCTGAAGGGCTCGCCAAAGACGGTGCTCAGGTCATACCAGACGAGCGCGCCGTCGAGCGAATAGGAGAAGATTTGCTCGGGAGCGCCGGTCCAGAGGCCGTCGTTGACCTTGGTCATCTTGAGGGCAATGCCGCCGCTCTTGGGATCGCGGTGGAGCTGCTCTGAATATTGCTTGCCTGGGGGGTGATTAATATAGGAAGAAAAGGAGAGATGGAAGTACTGGAGGATTTACCTGTGCCGATGGTCTGCTTGGGGCCGATATCGCCGCCGACAGACCAGGCATAGATTGTCTGCGGGCAATTGTTCTTGATGATGGCGTTGCCTACGGCAGCAGCCGAGGACGCAAGAGTAGCGAGGGTGATGATGGTGAAGCGCATGATGTCGGTCCTGGGAAGAGTATGTTTGATTCGAGAGTAATGTAAGCGATGTTAAGAGGCGAATGGCGTCTGTTCGGAATCGATGAGTTCCAACCAGACCAAGCCTCTCCCGACTCTTTATACCTCTTGCTGACCGGATGTGCTACTCTGCTCTATCTCACGTTTTCTTCGTCGCCGCTTCCGTCGAGTATTGATTCTGCGAGGTCGGCATCGTATCGTGAGATCGCATGATCGACATCAACGGTTGCGTTCCATAGTAGTCCTCAAAGACGAGGGCTATTCACGTAAGATCATCCGCGGTATGGCGATTGATGGTATAGACCGCCCCATCGATTTCCTCTTTGGGAAGTTTCCAATACTCGTGTAGATTAATTGTCCTTGTGCGGGGAAGTAACGCTACTAATACGAGGATGCGCCATGTGTGTAAGACGCTTTGCTGTAAGCGTCGTGGATGTGATATTCCCGCATGCGTAGTAAAGAAGCATGGTAAATCGCCGAGACCGTACGAGATACACGGCAATTCGTCGTGGCTTTCGATAGTTCTGCTCGCACCAACGAACTCCTTCGTCTATACGTCGTATGCGCTTTTGGTCATGCTACTAAGGTAGTACCGTTGTAAGCACGATCCCGGCTCGGTCCGTGATCTGATCTCGTGGTCAATTTTCTCTCGTGTTCTGAAGACGAATCCGAAGGTAAAATTAGACGCTGATGCGATGTCTCACCACATCTAAAGTCCATGTCTACACTTTAACGTAACAGCTGAAGTAGTCATTCGTCCGATGGATCCGCAGATGCCGAGTACCCTTTGAAGGTGGATGCGGAGGTAAGTTGTTCCGTCGGAAATAGGAAGCTGGAGTACATCATGGTATGATCAACGCATACATGAAACCACTAAGATCTCTCCTCAAGCAGTGGCTTGAAGCTCATAGTAGCAGAATAACTGCATCGCTGAACCCTTCCCGTCGGCGTCGGTAGCCATCGATCACGGCGCATCACGAGCTTGTCAAAGATAGACGGCCATATGAGATGCCGTCAACGTCCTGTAGTTGCTGAAGGGGACGCATAACTTTGAGCGATGCCATGGAGGTGTCTGGGAAAGTTGTGAAGTCGGAGGGGGTAAAGGAGTGATGGTTTGCGGCTGCCCCAGGCCGTTACGTAGCGGCGCCAAGAGAGTGCTAAGCCCCGCCATAATTCGGTCCACCCCGTCGAGGTCCGGGCAACATCAGCAAGCAGAGCTCCCGGTCACGCGTTAATCCCTACGAGAGCTTCGGTATCTTGTATTTCTCCTTTGGCCGAGCCTGCGCATCCCCGAACGGCATCAATGGAGGCGGCATCCGCCCGGATGGCCGCCCGCGACCGGTATGGCGGGTGGGGAGAGGCGCCGACTTCACAGCTGCAGCGCTTTATATGTAGGAGCTCGCAGATACAGCCAGAGTACTCCATACTGATAGGAGTGCATAGTAAATGCATGCGACCCGCAAAACTTCGAGCCAAACCTTGCCCTGAACCTCGAAATATCCGACCTGATCAATACGAAGAAGGGCTCCGCGTAGGCACCTATGGCCTTGCAGCAACGACACGGTGGCTAATTGCGCATCATAGGCCACGGGAGGCAGCGGTGACAATAGTGCACTACGTGAACCACCGCAATCAGAACGTTGCGCTTCTCGCTCTCAATGTATGGCCTAAACCCCGCGTACAGAGATCCTTGGCTCACCATGCAATAGCTCCTCGACATTTGCGTCAAGAACTGCGGGTACCCCTTCCATCTTCAAATCAGCACCAAGGAATTCCTCAATGAGCTTGTTCGCCGCTTTCCCGAACGACCGCCGGTACATGCGTCGCGCGTGCAGAATAGGATCCTGGAGCTGATAGAAGAATGGCGGCAAACGATATGTCAGACGTCGCGATACAAGGAGGACCTCGGCTTCATACGGGATATGCATAGGCTGCTGAGTTACAAAGGTTATATCTTCCCAGAAGTTCGCAAAGAAGATGCGGCTGTGCTGAATCCAAGCGATGTACGTGGCGTCAAGGATAATTGCTAGAAGGGTACACTGACGATATTGTAGAATCTCCGATCGGCCGAGGAGATGGAAGAGGAGGAGAAAGAAGCGCAGTCAGCCAAATTGCAGGAACTGATTCGAAGGGGAGGTCCTCAGGACTTACAGGAAGCGAACAAGCTGATGAAGGTCATGGCGGGCTACGACACAAGAAACAAGACCGATTGGCGAGCGAAAGCCGCCGAGGAGGTTTCCAAGATCCAGCAGAAGGCGCGAATTCTCGAGGAGATGCTGCAGGGCTACAAACCGGGCGACGAGATACAAGAGGGCGATGTCTTCGAGGTGAGACACGTATCGGAGATGCAACGGTTGCAAGTGATGACTAACCTCCACAGGAACTCGCCAATGCGCTGCAAAATGCGCAGCCTAAAATCCATAAGATGTGCGAAGAAGAATCGGAGGACACCGAAGCCGTGGCCAAGCTTTTCGAAATCAACGACAGCATACACCGGACGATAGAAAGATATAAACTCTTCAAGAAGGGCGATATTGAAGGTGCAAACAAGATCCGTCAAGGTACACTCGGCAGGAGTGGAGCAGGCGTTTCCAAGGGACCAGATAACACCCTAAATCTGATCGACTTTGGAGAACCAGAACCTGCGCCTGCAGCTGCGCAATCTTCCTCGGATGGCGCAACGCAATCGGCACCGAAGGGGAATGCTTTGGAGGAGGATCTTCTTGGTCTATCAATAGGAGGATCGAGTTATGGCCAATCCGGAAGCATATCGCTCGGTGCCTCAAACGGCTCGGGTAGGTACTCTTTGGCAATCACACTGTTTCGCACTAACAATCTAAAGTCCTTGGATTATCCGGCATGCCGGTGCCGCAGAATCAAGCGCAACAAAAAGCTGCCGCGCAATCCATCAACGATCTCTTCAAATCAATGCCGAATTCTGGTATACCTTCCCAAGTATCATCGCCACTGCCATCAGCCTCCTTCACACAGCCGCCACCTCAAGCATCTCGATCCACGCCAGACCCATTCGCCTCCCTGAACTCGCCGGCACCACGGCAGGCATCACCCATGCATTTCCAGCAGTCAATCAAGCCACCATCGACAGGATCCGGAGCTGTCGACCTTCTCGGTGGGACACCAGCTCCAACGTCCAACTTGGCACAGAGTAGCACAAGCGCTGCAGCCGATGATGACGAGTGGACCTTTGCCTCTGCTGTCCCTGACACAAGCAAGGAATTAACAGTCAATAACACAAGCATCAACATCGTCTTCAACGTTTCCCGGGAATCAGACTCCGTCATCTTGATCAAGTCACGAATATCGAACAACACGCCCTTGCCGGTTTCGGGATTGACCTTCCAGGTCGCTGCATCAAAGGTAGGCTCGTTATGATCAATACCTCTCTGCGAGCATTCTAACACATCTTCAGGGTGCAACTCTACAGCTTGAACATCAGACCGGCGTCTCGCTCGCACCCAATCAACCAAACGGCATCACGCAGAACATTCGACTCACCGGCGTCCAAAGCGGCTCGGGCAATAACATCAAGATGAGGTGGAAAGTGGGATATTCTCTAGGGGGACAGCAGAAGAGTGAGATGGGCGAGATTCCTAGCTTAGGTGTTCCATAGCCCTGTTTGACGTAAGTGGCCGATGCAGAACGGATTGAGTTTGAGCATATTGATTCTGTGATTGATGCATTTTCAGCGGCGTGAGTTATCGGGCATAGGGGGTTTAGTTGGCTGGCTGAGGTTTGCTGGTGGAATATGACGTATTCCCACGCTTTATTTGTGCGAGTGGTGCAACGTTTTATTAGTTCTATCCAACTATTCCGAGCACTCCGACAGAAGTAGAAATCAGAACGGCCGAAGTTTCAAGACCCATCGAATATGCTGTCGGTGCTGGCACATGGCTAGCAACCGACACTACGCTGTATCACACTGTAACGTTGAACATTTTGAACTCGGTTCCACAGCGAAGCGCTAACCCGTAATTAGTTAGCGCATCCTTTCACTCAACAAATCGTGAAAGTTCGGTCCACCATCTTCCCTTTACCAACCCACATCTGTTGCGTCAACTAGCTCGCGTCGAAGCTCGTCTGCTTTCCAATACCGCTATAAAATTCTCTTTACGGGCCACAAATGCGCAACAAGATCGACCGATCTCGACGCAAACGTCGGTCCCCGGCTTCAGAACAATCAACATGGACGCGTGCTTCGTGCCCACGAATCGACTAGCTACAGCAATTACACGACTATTCGCGCGAAGATCGTGCGCTGCTATAGACACCGGCCGGCTGCATCCTAGAGACGCGATGGCTACTACTCCCTTGAACTGAGGGTTATTGATATTTTGGAATCTTATCATGATGGCAAGACGATCTACTATCTGAATCATTGCATGATGCATACGCCTCCAGACTGCGATCAGTACGCACAGCGCCTCAAACCAGCACCGGAAGCCTGAACGATGCAGGTACCATCTGCTTTTGTTTGCTTTATGACTGGAAGACGGTTAAACGAGAGTTTCGTTCTACGGGAAGTCTTCCACCTTGGGGTCGGAGTAACTCGTACGGCCCCTTCCTTAGCAGAGTCCCAGTCGCGAACACGCATCAGTGTCAAGAGCGGTCGAATCGCGTTCCAGCGATCAGCTTTCGAGCGTCAGCGTAGACACGACTATCAGACGTGCCTGACAGATCTCTTATTCTTGCCCGCCGGCTAGTTCACCTTGATCAACAAGCAACAACCCCACACGAACAGTCGCGATAGAGCCGTAGCTTTGGCGAGCATACTGTATTTCTCTTATACATTCACACAAGCCCATGCTCACCATTGCCTTGCTACCGTACCCCCCTCCCTCCCTCACTCTCTACACCCCCCATCCCTCTACATCTTACTCCGAATCTCCTCCAAAAGCTTCTGCAACTCCCCTTTATCCGCCTCCTTAGTCGGCCACCCAACGCCCAACCCCTCGGTTTCATTCGGCTTCGGAATCAAATGGAAATGCACATGGTCCACCACCTGGTGCGCAATGCGGCCGTTGTTCTGCAGCACGTTGTAGTCTTGGATGTTTTGCGCGACCGCGATCTTCTTGGTTACAGCTAGGATCTCGGTGAGTTGGTCGTCGGGGATGTCGTGCAGCTTGGCGCCGTGGTGCTTGGGGATAATGAGCTGAGAAGGGTGGATTAGTAGGTGCGCTGTTCGGAGGGGAAGGGGGATGGGAGGAGGGAGCGTACAGAATGTCCTTTTGAGAGCGGGCCAATGTCCAGAAATGCGAATGTCTTTTCGCTCTCGAAGATTTTCATTGAGGGGATTTCACCTGGGATCCAATTATCAGCGAAAGCACTATCGAAACAAGCCAATGGCGTTCGCACCCTTGATGATCTTGCAGAAGATGCACGCGGCGGCAGACATTATGGTGCTCAGATGCGGGATTGCTGTGGTTGTGACGTGACGTGATATGTGGTCTGGCGGGAGCTTTGAGATTGGCCGTTGCGGGCCGGTCGGAGGTGTGGAGGTGGGGTGGGGTTCGAAGTGTGGGGTAGCTGCGTCGTCATTTGAGGGCAGGAATTGCCGAAGGGGAAAGTTATCGATGCAAGCAATTGATACATGGAATCGGGCCACTTCGGAAATAGTGCAGCTTTTCAGCTTCGCGCTTTGTTAATGCTTTCGTAGTATCTAATACCCCTTAAACATGGGTTTCCTCTTCTCCCTAAAAGCCAGCAACGCCTCATCACGATCCTTGGTCTTCACCACAATCTCATACGCCGCATTCTCCGCCTTCTCCCCATGCGCACACCCCTCCACAGCCGCGAGTGCGGCCTTAATCGCAATCGGGCCCCCCTCGCAAATCTCCCGCGCAAGCCTCACAGCCTCTTCCAATACCTTCCCCCTTGCCGCACCCTCATGTTGTGCCTCCTCAGGCGTAATCTCCACCAGCCTGTCGCACAGCCCCAGGAAGTATGCTTCCGGCGCTCCGACTCTCCGCCCGGTGAGTATCATGTCGCGTGCGCGCGAGAGCCCAATGAGAGCGGGTAGTCTGTATGTTCCGCCTGCGCCGGGGATGATGGCGAGGCGTGTTTCGGGGAGTGCGACGGTGGTGGTGGAGCCGAAGACACGCATGTGGGTTGTGAGGGCTAGCTCAAGGCCGCCGCCGAAGGCTGGGGCCGCAAGGGCCGATATTGTGGGGATGGAGAGTTGCGATATGGAGGATAGGGTTCCTCGTAATGTTGTCAGGAAGTTTGATGTGCTGTGGGAGGCATTAGCTGGACTCTATGCATGTAAGAATGGCACGGCTTACTCTTCCGGGGTAAATGTAGCTCGCTCCTTGAGATCTGCGCCCGCGCAGAAACTGGAGTCTACCTCGCTGGCTAGGATGAGAGCTCTTGTTGCTCCGGTCTCGCCCTCATTGTGTATGCTGTTGACCTGGTGGGTCAACTCGGCTAGCAATTGTCGGGAAATCGCGTTGCGTGCGGCTGGGCGGTTCAGCGATAGAATGCGTATGCTGCCGCAATGCGGTGCCGGGACATTTGTGACTTTTATGACGGGGGATTGGGCGGTGGAGTATGCGCAGCGCTGGAATTGGCGCAAGGATAGCCGTAATGTGGGTCGGAGGAAGAGAGGCATGTTCTACAACGATTGTTCGGCAATATCTTGAAGAGGGGTCGCAGCGAGACTAGATCTTACGTGGAAGGCGATTCTTTACCCAAATGACAAGGCCGAGGTGTATAGACAACTTTTAAAGTCAGTGCTGGAGGGAAAGATGGACCGCGGCTATCAGCGGTATCCGGTGTCAATATTATTCCGCTCCGGTAAGACAGGAGCTATGACCATATTGCCTAATCCGGACAACTAACGTCCAATCTTTGACGCCTTGTCTGCCAGCTGTCGTGCTCTGTATCCACTAGTCTGGTACCACCATTCTGCCGCACTTAGAGTGCAGAGGCTTTCCCTCTCTGCGGACAGACTCACTTTCCTCCTCACGCTCTTAGGGTACATCCCGTTGACATCCCAAGCTCAACAAGGCAGTAGTGGACAAACGTCAATCTTCCTTCAGTGTGTAACTTCGCGTGTCGATCCCCACCCACGTACCACCATGGCACCGGCGACAAAACCGGCACCCACTTTGGCGACTCTGCCCTCAGAGCTCCGCAGGATCATTGTGACATACCTGGCTCCTGCGACCCCGGACGACATAGTCCCCGGATGCAAGACGGACCTCAAGAATGCGAATATAGCACACCGTTGCTTGAAAGAATGGGTCCCAGAAGTCATGTTCCGTGATATGGCACTGGAACATGTAATATCTGGACAGGCGAGCCATCTCGAGCGGTTCTCTGTTCGAGGAAAGGATGCAGATCTGTTCAGACATGTCAGGAACATACAGGTCAAGGTTTGTGGTGCAGAACGAACGAAAAAAGCAGGGCCATGCATGCTCACTAATGCAGGTGCCACCGGCTATCCGCTGGGAGATCGATACGGCGACTGACTTCGACACTCTTGAAGATCTGACCGCGCGGCGTCTTTGCAAAAAGTTCGGAGTCGTAAACCCGGATTCCCTCACCAAAGAAGATCGTTGGTACTGCGAGAGCTATCACCGAGCGCTTGTTGAGCCCTTTGTCGACAATCGCCGTTGGTACATGCTCCTGAAAAATGCCCAGTGGTCTTGGCCAGACATCTTCTCCGCCTTTCCGAACCTGCAAGAGATTGGAGTGGGTTGCTGTGAGCGGGTGGACCACCCCGTGTACACCTACACAAACATCTTTGTTACCCGCCACGGTAGAGATGTTGTATCCGAGGTTGAGCCGCGATACGTTGAGGACTCTACGGTAAACATGGGATGGGCAAGCGCAACCGTACTGGCATGCGTGCCAGCGAGCGTTCGCTCCCTACGGCTCACCATGTCCAATATGGACAACTTCAATTCGTTCGCCACGGTTAACCGCCTCCTCAACATCGTCTATAGCAATGCGACGTGGCTCATCGAAGACCCGCCCCTGGGAATTACTAGGCTCTCGGTCACACTCCGTGGAATACATGGAGTACATGGAATGCATGGCCTGCACGACATAGGTACCGACACGGGAAGCCACAGCTCAGTTCGATACTATACGAGAGTCCTTCTCTCCCTGAGCGGCCTCCAGCACTTGGAGTTCCACCAAGATCTGGAAAGCGATCAAAATCTTGCATTCACCGATGGAGAAGACACCAATACGGAGGAAAATGCCGTCATCCGAGTAGTGGCAAAGGTCAAGCACCCTCGGCTTCAGACACTGGAACTGCATGGCTTCACGCTTGAATACAATACCTTGCTCTACCTCTTTCAGGAGAACGGCTTTCTCGATTCTCCCTCCCTGCGAAAGATCGTCTTCGACAACATCGTCCTCTCAATCACAGGCGAATCAGAGTGCACGTCGAACAAGACGTACAGACATATTATGGGTTACAGTTGGCGGCGTTTATGCGCGGACAAGCCTCGTCTTCAAATCGTTCTCAGAAACCCTTCCTCGACTATGAGCAACGAAGAGAACTACGCTATACATCCCGTGTACGTCAAGGAAATCCAGTCAATGCCAGGTGTGGCGCTGGACCTCAGCGGCTGCTATACATCGACGGTCCTCCCGCCGCCTGAGATCGGGGAAGGCTTGCTGTCAAGAAGTATGAAAGAAATGGAGTTATAGTGAGGACTGTCAACGAACCCTCGCAGATTAGTATCTTCTCTTATATGCGGCAGCTTGCACCGCCCCTCGGAACTCTGTGGACCTCAATACAAAGCATAATTACCAGTCTAAGCGACTGCAACCTCAGCAGTCTGTACTTGCACCCCATCGCCAGCCTCTTTTAATCCCCTCAATCGCTCCTCCTCCTTCCTCTTCAACTCCTGCTGGATCCTCACCCTCTCCGGCACAATCCCCTGCCTCTCTCCCCGAATCTTCCACCCCTCAAGCCTCTCCCTCCCCAGCGCCCTCATCGTCTTCCTCTCCACCAAACTATAGTCCCCATCCTCGCGATCAAAACAAAACGGCTCCTTGACCCTCACCGGCGGATTAGTAATCACCCGCACCTTCCGCAACCGATTGTTGCTCGCCGAATGCAGCATCAGCGGATGCAGCAAATACACGTCCCCCACCACCCCCGTCGCTTCCACAAATGCATCGTCCGGCATGCTAGCCGCAATTTCGTTAAACCACTTCAGCCCATGCGCTTCTTGCACAAACCCCGGATTTTCGGCGCGCGGACTCATCCGCGGACTCACGCCCTCAGGATGCTCGTACAAATGCCGCGCCACGACATCAATCGCCCTCGGACAAATCACCGTCCCGCCCCCGCCGGGCACAATGTCGCTCCACAGCGGAATCACGAGCAGCGCCTGCTCGGGCGAGTCGAGGTAGTGCACGAAAAAGTCGCCGTCGACGTGCCAGCCCGTCAGCTCCTGGGGCTTGACGACCTTGTTGTAGCCAGAGGGCGTGCCGAGGTTCACTATAAAGCCGTCTTTCCAGGTCGAGGCCGCGGGGTCCGCGCGTGAGGACCCGCCCAGGAGATGGCAGATGGAGGACCAGGCTTTGGGCGCGAAGGTGGGGACGGGGAAGGTGTTGTGCCAGGGCATGTTTGTGCGTTCGGTGTGCCTGGAATTGTTAGTCAAGCCAAGAAAAATGGTTCGGAGGGGGTCGGATTGAAGGAGGGTGGGGGGTGGAGGTGGATGGAAGGAGGGTAGGAGGAGTAGGCGCTTTTCTTACCACGTCGACATATCCTCCGGATCCATACCCAGTCGTGTCCATAGCGTAGATTGTATCTCGGCGGCTTGCTCGCGGGTGAAGCAGTTGGACAGCTTGATCCAGCCATGCTCGAGAAAATGCTTCTCCTCATCTGCAGAGAGCTTGAATTGTTCCCCCTCTTGCGCCATCGCGTCTTCTACCCGGCTCTTCTCGCAAACAACGATCGTCTCCAGATACGATTGGGGAAAGAGGGTTGTCGGTTGTCCTCCAGGCCCCCCAGGACTCGGGATGCAGATATTCAAAGAAGTAAAATAGGAAATACCAGGACCAAGTGCAAGTGCAAAGGCAATAAAGCCGGTTCCAGTTCCGGTTCCGAAACACCCACACATAGATCCGGGCGGCGGAGAATTTATATACAACCCCCCCCCCCCCCCCCCCCCCCCCCCCCCCCCCCCCCCCCCCCCCTCCAACCCCCGCTCGCCTCTTCCTAGCATGACAAACCCAGAGAAGAAAAAAAGGAAGCGGGAGCTACGTTATTCCCACCGCTTGCGAAGGCATGTCTCTTTTGCCTATTTACCCGGTCCGTCGATTCGAGCTAGAGCATACACGTAGCGTGGCGTTCAAGCATCCACCCGACTGGTGTCGAGTAGTTTTGGTCGCTAGATGCGGGGTGAGTAGGGTGGGGGTGAGCATTTCACGAAACGGCAAGCCGATGCCAGCCACATCCCGCAGGGATAATTAGCTCGACTCCGCAGATTGGATTGGGGCCCTCGTATGCTCTGTCTTTGTGGAAGTCGGTATTCGGTGTACTGTAAGTGATAATGAGACCTGGTAGCTGGCACTTGGGATATGTGATATGTGATAACGTAGTTGAATGGAGTTTTGCTCTCTTACTCCTCGGGAGTCTGGATGACTAGCTACTGTACTGTACAATACAAATGGCATGGCGCAAATCATGTAATGTAAAACTGATACGCGTCCGTCCGAATTGATATCCCATCTCCGTCTTCCCTTTAGACGGCACGTCGGGGTACAGAGAAGGAAGGCATCGTCTGTGGCTTCCCACAGACATCTCACCGTCCGCCCCAATCGCCCCTCAAGCTCATTTAAGTTCAATATCCCACCGGTCCCAAACGCCGCTCCTCAAACCGCCGAATACACAGCCGTACACCCCCTCCCACACTCCACCTTCTGCTCCATATCCACCATCCGTCCATTAACCCTAACCTTGGACTTGGGCGTGATCTGAAATCGATGCATATCCTTCTCTCTCAACTGCTTGCCCCACCCAAACACACTTGCCGTGCGCTCCTCCTCCGCGCGCTGATCCAAGGGCTGGATGTACGTCGGCATAGGCACATTACTCCTCTTTCCCGTGCCAATTTGATAGTACTCGTTGTTTCCCCAGAAGAGGATGTCGCGACCCCAGTTTGTGTCGTTCTCGGTGAGCCGCTTGGATTTTCCGGATACGGCTACGGACGCGACGTTGTCCATTATGGCGGCGGCGTGCGATTGTCCGATGGACATGTTGTGTAGCTTGATGGGAATCACGCTGTTGTTGTGTTCGTCGTATTCGTAGAGGCCGGAGAATGTCGGGATTTTAATGGGGGAAGATTGGTTGTGGATCCAGCGGCCGTTGCCAAGTTGGCCTGTTAGCCCGAAGCCGAAGCCCCAGGTATCGGCCTGCACGCGCGTGGAGTCGCGGGCGGATGCGACGGGCTTTGTGGCTTCGATGGTGAGGAAGGAAGTGTTGCCGCCGGCGAAGACGTTCGTGACAGATGCTTGCTGGGAGGTGCCGGCGTAGAGCTTTTGTGTTGCGAGGAGTGAAGGAGCATCGACGTATTTTGCCTCGGGGTTGAACTCGAAGCCCAGTTGGCCGAAGGAATTGTCGCCGAAGGCGAAGGCGCGGCCCGCGGCATCACTGACAAGGCTGTGATTGTCGCCCGTTGCGACGTGTTGAATAGGGAAGCCTTTCAGCGTTGTGATCTCGTGCGGGATATCGAAACCGCCTTCTGGTCGTGTTTCCCATGTCAAGCCGGGAATGCCGAGCTGACCTTTCGCGGGAAAGTCCTGGGTTCCCGATGCGAAGGAGAAGACGCGACCTGTGGAGGTGAGCATCAGGGCGTGTTCGAGACCGGATGATATCTGCGTGACCTTCTCACCCCAGGCAAGGTTTGGAGGTGTGCGGGTCCGATAGGAAATGTTGTTTGAGGAGCCCCAAAAGGGGATCCATGAAGTTGATGCCGGCTTGTCGCCAGTCCTCTGCTCTTCCTGGGATACTGGGATGGTATACACATCCCCTGACGAAGACAGAGCAATTACACGATCTCTTGAGATGGCGAGAGATTTCAGGTTCTTTCCCGTGAGTGTCCGCGTGGGTGACGTCGTCTCTTTTGAGAAGGCTGTTCCCCACTGCAGCAGATCGCCCTTCTCGTCGATGGCTGCCGCAAAGTTCCTGTCCAGCTTGATGTCCCGTAGCAACACTCCATCGAAGAAGGGTATTCGTCTGGGTGACTTTATGAAGGACTCCTGCGAGTCAGGCGCAACCACCCTCCCCGAATTTGACCCCCATGCATATACCCCCGGGTTCTCCCAGCTCTTCAAAACCTGCAGATGCTGCGAGCTTATGATGTTCCTGTTGTCCTCAGTCGATTGGGCCTGTCGCCGCGGCTTCTCAAATTCCACCTCCTGCTCCTGCGGCGGCTCCTCGGCGTGGACGTCTCTGAAGATCTTCTCTCCATTGTACCACTGCCATGCGGTGGCTGTCGCAAAGAGAGTCGTAACGGTGGCGACGGATCGGACGAAATGCTGCTGTCGGCGGTGGGCGTACGGATGTGTCGCCGTCCTGACTTGGGGACGCGATTTGCTGGCGACGTCCCTACTCAGTCGCGGGGCATGCGGAGCTCGGAGTGTAGCGCGCGAGAGGCATCTGGTGTTGATCATGGCCGCTTGCGAGGTGGAGGTGCGGAGGGAGGAACGCTGGGGAGCAGAGCGTGTCAATCAAGAGCAAGACATTTGCATCACTCGGAGCGACCTAGACAGCCGGCTATTAGTCTTGACGATGGACTGCGTGGAGTTGGCGGCGAAAGCAGCAGTCTAGAACGTCACCATTCATTGGAGGCTCGGTGCCAAGATCCGGAGCGTCGTGATTGGGAGCAGGCGTGAAGTACCCCACGAACATCAGATGCAAGTGGCCAGCACAAGCGAGCAGCGGCATGGTGTTGACCGTGGCCGACGCAACGCCCTTCACCACCACAGCAGTCGTTCACCATGTACGAGGACTCGTGGTATAGCCAATTCGTGCCCCGGGCCGCCAAACCCGTGGACAAGGCCAAGCACCGCCGCCGCGAGTCTCTGCTCAAGCAGCCTACCGTAAGCCCACCGTCCGCTCCATGGGTACGTGGACCAGTATTGATTGTTGCATGCGCAGGAGAGTCAGGCTGACGTCGAGCGCGTAGAAGGCATTGCTGAGGCCATAGAGGAGGTCACCGAGGAAAAGCCCCGTGGACCCCCGCCGGCCACCGTGGCCAGACGAGCCAAGTCCTACAGCGACTTTTACGATGTCGTGCGGGCGCACTTGAAGAAGGAGAAGGACCTCGAGCGCAAGAAGTCCAAGGAGAACATCAGCAACGAGCTGGAGTTTGTGCAGTGGTACAGCGGGGTCAGCGACGAGCTTCTGGACGCCAGCCATGAAGAGTACATGTATGTTCGGGAGCTATGGAATCACGTCCAGTACTGATTACCGTAGACTCTACCAAGACCAGCTGCACCTCATGCGCAACCACCTCGACACCATTGTAAAAGACACCACGTCCGCCCTCGATACCCTCTCCTCCCTCACCGAATCGTTCAAAGCCGTCGACGCGCAGACCACCTCGTTCCGCACACAATGCGAAGGCCTGATAGACGACCAGAAGCGCATCACGACGCTGGCGGACGACATGGAGCAGAATCTGCGATACTACCTCTACCTTGAGCCCATCACAAAGCGACTGAATGCACCGGGTGCGGGGAACATTGTGCGGGGCAAGGAGTTTACCGAGATGCTGGCGAATCTGGACAGCTGTTTGGAATACATGCAGAGGCATGAGAAGCACAGGGAGTCGGCTACCTACCGCTCGAGATACCGGCTACTGCTCACGCGCGCTCTCACACTCATCCGCGTCCACTTTACGAATGCTCTCCGCGAGATTGCCGCAGACGTGTCCAAGCGGATAGCAGACCGACAGCTAAACGACACCACCATGTCCGCGTTACTGTACGCCAAGTTCCGCGTGGGTGCGCCGGAGCTCAAACAGATTGGCCTGGAGATTCAGAAGCGAGCGGTGCTGCCGGCAGGAGCGGAGGCGGGCGCAGAGGCAGAGTACCAGAGTTTGATGAACGAACTCTACCAAAGCTACTCGGCAACTCGCGGACGACTGATGCTACCGATCATCACGAAGAAGATTGGAGAAATTGCCCAAGCACCCAGCACCTCGAAAGATTTGGTGTCCTTTGCGAGGAGCAGTATAAGCTACATCCGCGGGAAATGCTTCGACGAGTATGACCTATGGCGCGAATGGTTCGACGGTGAGGGCGGGCTCTACGACTTTCTTGAAGCCATGTGCGAGCCGCTATACGATCATCTACGTCCGCGAACCATTCATGAAACCCAGATCCTGAAGCTCTGCGAGCTATGCACGCTTATTCAAACAGGGTATATGGAATTGGACGAGGATGAACTAGAATCACCTATCGAGGGAGGAAAGCTGGACTTCACTGTCATTGTTCATCCTGCGCTGGAAGATGCGCAGAATCGACTGGTGTTCCTTTCACTTGCTACCCTCCGAGACGAGATTGAGAGATACAAACCGAAACCGGAGGATCTTGACTATCCGAACAAGAACAAGAAGCAAGCATTGTCAGGCTCAAAATCGAGTCAACCAGCGCTTTCTGGAAAGAAGGCGCCTAAATCGGAAAATCCCCCTACACCCCAGATGCCGAAGACGCCTATGGTGGTCGAAGAGGACGATGCAGACTCACGATGGAACTTCAACACTGAAGCTGCATTCAAGGACTGGTATCCCACGTTGAGGAAAGCAATCTGGTTGCTTAGCAAAATATACCGGCTTGTGCATGTAAGGCCCATCCTTCTCCGGCCCAATGCCCAGCCATGCTAACATCTATCTAGTCTTCAGTCTTCGACGACCTCGCTCACCGCATCGTCCACGGCACCACGCTCTCCCTCACCCACGCCTCAACTCTCCTGTCCAAGTCCGCCTCCCCCACCGACGCAGCCCTCTTCCTCATCTCGCACCTCCTCTTATTGAAACAACAAATCGTCGCCTTCGACATCGAATACGTCACTCCAGAAACAGAAGTCCACTACGACTTCGCCAGCATGTCCAGCACGTTCTGGGAACTCCGAGCACGCGGCGGTCTATTCAACCCACGGAGTCTAGTGGGCCTGCTCATCCCCAAAGTAGTAGAAAACATGCTCGACGCGAAAGCGGAAGTCGACACCGTCCTGCGAAAAGGCATCCAAGACTTCACAGCGCAATTCGCAAACCGCATGATGGACCCCATCAAAACCAGCAAAGGCCTCGTCAAAGTCAGCCCCGCAGACGCCGCACCGAGAACCACCAAACTCCGCGCAAACATCGCAAGCGAAACGTCCTTCCTCCGCACCAAACTCGAGGAATACATCGGTGACCACCGCACCCGCGAAATGCTCGTCGCGGCTGTCATGGAGTCCGTCACCGCCGTCTACGAGGACTGGTACGACAGCGCCTACACGCCATCGCTCAACGGGTCGAACGCTGCACCATCGCACCGTAGTAATAAAGGAAAGGGGAGTGTGGATGGCGTATGGGATCCAGATGTTTTTGTCGACTGGTGCGCCGGCGTGTTTAAGGTGGGCACGTTGGGGTTGGGGATTATGGGTGGGGATGGTATGGGGGAGGGTTACGATGCGGGGTATGAGGGCGCGTATGAGGGTGAGGATGCGGATGCGGATGCGGGGAGTAGCGATGGTGGGTTTAGTGCTAGTGTGAGGACGGGGACGGAGAGGACGGGGAGGACGGGGATAAGGATTAATATGTAGGTGGTTGGTTTGGGTGGAGGCGTTAGGGGGCGTTGGGATATCTATCTAGATGGCGAAAAGTGTGCTCGGGCAGGCATGCACACATGTATGGCATGATTCACTCAAAAGGGCTGGGAAGGAAATGTTATGTAACGGCTGGTTAAGCAGCATGTAAATGACGCTTAAAGCGGAGTTGATCGTCGTACAGGCTTTAAATGCCTCTGCCTCTGCCTCTGCCTCTTTCCCTTCCTGTCTCTGCTTCCCGAGCTGGGAGTATCATATCATTTCCAATCCCTTGTATATCCTCGCCTCGCCAAAGCCACCCGCCCCGAGATGTTGAATATGCCAGAAACATGCAGACAGACAGACAGACTTTTTGTTGAAGATCCGCCCATTCCAAACCCTCTCTCCAAAACGCCAAGCAAAAACGCCACCCAAGCCCTCCTCATCCCTTCACATCTAAACAGGAAGAGGGAACGTGCTCGCCCAAGCCGCAATCTCCTTCTTCAAGCTCTTAATCTCCTCGACCTCGCCACCCGCAACCTTGGCCTTGAAGTCCTTGAGTTTATTCGCCTCCTTGGGCAGCTCGGCCTGCACCTTCTTGCACAGCTTGATGCAGGTATCGATGTAGCCGGCGATCTTCTTGAAGTCGTCCTCGCCCAGGCCGCGGGACGTCATGGCCGGCGCACCGATACGGATGCCCATGGGGGTGAGCGCCGACTTGTCGCCCGGGGTGGTGTTCTTGTTGCACGCGATGTTGACCTGCTCGAGGACGGCTTCGACGCGCGCGCCGTCGAGGGACTGCGGCTTGAGGTCGAGAAGGACCATGTGGTTGTCGGTGCCGTCAGTCACGAGCTTGTAGCCGAGCTCCTTGAAGGCCACCTCGAGCGCCTTGGCGTTCTTGATGGTCTGCTGCTGGTACACCTTGAAGTCGTCGGTTTGCGCCTGCTTGAGCGCCACTGCGAGCGCAGTGATGGTGTGGTTGTGGGGTCCGCCCTGGTGGCCGGGGAAGACGGAGAAGTTGATGGGGCCCTCGAGATCGTACAGCGTCTCCTTGCCCGTCTTGGGATCCGTCTTCCTCACGCCCTTGCGGAAGAAGATCATTGCGCCACGGGGTCCACGGAGCGACTTGTGTGTAGTGGTGGTGACGATGTCGCAGTACTGGAAGGGCGATTTGTTGACGCCGGCGGCGATGAGGCCAGAGATGTGCGCCATGTCCATCATGAGGTAGCAGCCGACCTTGTCGGCGATCTCGCGCATGCGGGCATAGTCGATTTCGCGGCAGTAGGCGGATGTTCCGGCTACGAGGACCTTGGGGCGGTACATGAGGGCGTTTTGCTCGAGCTGGTCGTAGTCGATGAGGCCGGTGTCAAGGTTGACGCGGTACGGGAAGGTCTCGAAGTAGGTAGAGACGGCGGAGATCCTGAGCTTGTCAGCCTTTCGTCTCTTCTTTAGACATGTGGACTCACTTCTTCTGCGGCGTCTGATAGCCGTGGCTCAAATGGCCACCGTGCGGTAGATCCAGGCCCATCAATCTCTCATGCGGCCTCATGATTGCTTGGTACACCTGCAAATTTGCCGGGCTGCCGCTCAGACACTGCACATTGACACCCCACTTCTCCGGGTCCAAGCCGAAAGTCTGAAGAGCACGCTTCTGGCACAGAAGCTCAATCTCGTCAATGTGCTCGTTGCCACCATAGTACCGCGCACCGGGGTAGCCCTCAGAGTACTTGTTCGACATGGGCGAGCCGAGAGCGTCAAAGACGGCGCGGGAGGTGACATTCTCGGAGGCGATGAGGAGGATGGACTCGCGCTGGCGCCGAATCTCGCGTTTCTAGGTCAATTAGAATTTGTCATGTGATGAAAAAAATTCGGAAACACACCATTATCTCAGCGACATCAGGGTCCGTCTCCACCAAGGACTTCTCCATCAGCTGCCACGAGTTAATACCGACTGGCACTGCTCTTTGAGTGCGGGGCACATACGTCCTTGTGGGACTGAGGAAGGGCGTAGGTAGACATGATGGCGAATTGATCTGTCTGACGGATTGAGAGGGTAGGAGGGAGAAGATAATGCTCGGTGGTGTAGAGGTAAGAAAGCGACTCAACCCTCGCAAGATATCTGACTGTGACATGCGCCCACGGTCAACTTTTTTGCGAGGGGCAAGCGCGCTAAATCCCGTTCTAGTTAGCGTGGAATTCTTCCTGCCGGTCATCGGACTCACAGCGACCGCTCTCGACCCCTCAACACCAGAGACGGACTTGCGGTCTCTTCCCCGTATCTAGCATATCGTTGCAGCATGCGTGCTCATTCGGCCAATCTCTTTGTCGCAATGAATAACTCTACGCGTTGAATACCCGCAAGAAGCCGAGTCGCATCCTACCGCATTCTCCATAAGAGGAAATGTCATCCACAGCAACCAGTCATTCGCAAGAGGAACATGCTTGGGGGTGACTTTCCAGTCTTCATTGATTCATCTACATAGATACAGTCCGTTTTCATCCATCCACTCGGTTCGATTCGACTCGTCGATTGGGCCCATCAATAACATGCAGTTCTCTGCCTTCATACCCACTCAATGCGAAACACTCCAACGCCGGGTATGCAAAAAGTTGTGTCAGCAGCAAGCTGCCATCGTCCCGCAAAAAGGGTATGTAATCGTTCGAATCGAAGCTTCAAAGGCCGCAGCCATGCACGCTTGGCGCCAAATATTGACAATCTCGTCTCCCATACGATCCTACTTTCTTCATAATCGGCCAAAAGGAAACTTTTCAAACAAAGTGCAAAGATGAAACTCTCTTAGTCGTGGTCGGTCAACCGGTCCAGGACGATGATGCTCAGTATCATGACCAGCAACCCGATGGTCACTATTATGAGCAGTACGAAGCCGAACCAGCCGAGCACCATGGCACTTGTTCCCACGCCTGACTTGACGCTCCCGTTCCCTAGGTCTTGCACTATTGTTGCTGCGGCGACAGATGCCGTGTGTTGCCATAGTACGGAGACGAGGACGAAGATGGACGAGATGAAGATGAGCGCGAGCGCGACTTGCGATACAGGTCTTGATGGAAAGGGCTTGACATCGACGTCCGAGCCTGTATGCTCGTCTCTCTCTTCATGCCAACCGGGGAATGTCGCAAGGAGGATGAAGGTGAAAAAAGCGAGGATGATGGCGACAATGAGGAGGTAGGGAAAGACGACGGCGTCTTTGAAGGTCGAAGCGACCCAGACCAAGTTCAGCGGGTCCTGGTCCACCGACACACCGTCCACGAGCGCAGTCGCGTTGTTGGAGCAGATGTAGTCGCCACCGTCTTTGTTGATGCAGATGCCAAAGTAGCCGACACGCACAGCGAGCTGCGCATTGCCGACAATGTTTGCGATGGCTGCGGTGACGCCGGGGTCGACTTGTTCGGTGGAGTAGGTAGGTGTGTACTTTTCGTACCACATGGACACGAGGAAGATGCCAGGTATCAGCGGTGATGTGGAGGAGCACCCTGCTAGCAATAATGCTGCGGAATGTTAGTAGCTGTCTATGCGTCGCGCGGTGTTTCGGAGGACTCACATAATAGAATGATGGCTATGGCTATGAGTATCATGAGCACGTGGTGGTAGCCCAGAAACGGTATCATCCCTAAAGGTCCGTCAGCGTCCATTCCTTCATCCGCGAAATGTAAGACATACGTTGCATGCTAACTGCGAACCGTAAACCCGCCATTTTGTGTGTCCGCCTTGTTCAACGGCTGCGGAATGTGTGTTGTCCCTCCAGCGCCCTCAAAGGGCCGGAGCAGCGAGCGACGAAATGCAGTCAGACGGGACTGAGGTTGCGATGTCTCTGTAGAGAATGTAGGAGCGAGCGAGCGGTTGGCTTGGTCCCGAGAATGCGCGCGCAGTAGCGGAATGCAGGAGAAGGTCGATGTTCGAGATGCGGTACACTTGAAGGGTAGCTCTTAGAGCTCCGTCGGAATCTCTATACTGCGACCAACGTCTGTCAGAATGTCTCCGTGCTGCGAAAATAATGTGTGTGAGGAGTGTAAAGAGAGAGGGTATGCTTAGAGTGAGCTTTCGTCCCTTTCTTCCAGCCCGAGTACTTTTGGTGCAAAAATGTGTGAGGTTGGGATGTGGCTGGAGAGGCTGGGAACTCACATACAAACACGCCAACGCCCTGGCAACCAGAAACGTGGGACGTCACTTCCGCCCAGCCCCGCTAGCGAGCCAATCAGCGCGCTGCCCTGTCTTAATCGGGGAATTAATCTCCAGGGGCCGCTGCAGGGCCTTTGGTGATGCGTCCAACCTCATCTTTTTGTGTCGCGACGTGGCCCTGTAGGTGCGGAACAATTGTATTGTCTGCATGGCTTCGCGTGTCCGCAAGCTGCGCGGTGGGTTTCGCGACCTTTCTCTACCCGTCCTGTCCTATAAGCGACACAGCTCGGCCGGTGGGTGAATTAGGCGATTTGGACCTTTCTCCTTGACGACAGTCAACACGACGTCCTATGCTCTGAGGCTGCCGCATCAACTCGTGTTCAGAGACGAAAGTGTCCCTTTGACAATAGTCGACCGCTTCCCGCATGCAGGTTCAAAGCGCGGCAGGCCAAAACGCGACTCCATAAGCGATGCCGCCACTGTCCGTCGGCGTCGGCTTGCGGCTTCCGGCCAGTCTCGGCTTGCCTACGACGGCCGGTAGCTACGTGTCAGCTCGTTGTATCGAAGCTGATTTCCCGGTTCGAGGTTCATGTCTCTCTGCTGCATCGGAGGTCCGGCTGGCGAAGGCGCTCAAGGATAAAGAGGGCGGCCTGCAGGCTTGAGGATCCATGACTCCTTCAACGTCAACCAGACTGGATTTGCTCTGAAAATAAGAGTCATTTAGGAAGCTTCTCTCTGAGAAAGCTAGTCGTGCCGTCTTCAAGCAAGAGCAAGCGTCAACTCTACGCCAATCGGGCAAGCACGCCTTCAGGGAACGTGCATCCCCAGATCCTGTTCTTGGGAAACGAGTCTATTCACAACGCCTCATTCAACTCACTACTGCCGCAACAGGGTCACGCATGCCCGCAAACATTGTGTAGTCCTTCACGAGCGCGTAATCTACGTACAGATTCGCAGTGGTGAGGTACGTCAGAGGTCAGCTGTCCTCTCCTGCAGGCACCGGCAGTTTCAAAGCGATCCGGAGTTCGCGCAAAGTCCATCAGCGTGAAACAGGAATGTCCCTCGGATTCACATGGACATCTCGCCGGAAGCTGGATTTTCAATGCGTATTGCCCATTCGATGCTCGCAAATGGTTTCGCACCGCCGCTGCACGGACCGCCGCTGTGGCACGCTGAGGCCTATGACATCACCCCCCACCACGTTCACAGCTCGCGACCAAGATGCGCGACAAAACAGCCAATGGGCACAATGGCGTGTAATCTCCATGAATGAAAGAGGGGCCATTCTGTCCAACTTCTCCCCTGGCTCGCGGGCTATGACGACGTCGCTACGTCTGCGGTCATGCGGCGGCCTAGACCGCGAGCGGTTTGTCCTTTCCGCGATGAATGCGAACTGAAGTACCGATGACGTATCACTGTCACCTCTGCTGCCTCCGAGCAGTACTTAAACCCCCTACTCCTCGCTCCAAAGTGCTTCTCCATCCAACGCTCAAACACTACTCCTCAATCCAAGCTTCACCTGACCACCCAACCAAACAACCCCCCACCAAATCAAATCAACATGTCTGACGCCGGCCGCAAGGATTGGTCCGACAAGCTCAAGGAGAGCGCTGTCCCCGACTCCTCAAAGTCCACCCAGACCAAGGTCAAGGAGACCTTCACCGATACCGGTGACAAGCTTGCTCGGTATGTTGCTTTACATCGTCCGCCTGGTACACATTACTGACAATCACTGCAGCGGCACCCAGCCCGACTCCCAGAAGTCGACCGGCCAGGAGATCAGCGACAAGTTCGGCCGCTCCAAGGACCGCGAGGTCCACGGCTCATCCGGCGGCTCCGTCCTCGACAAGGCCAAGAACGCTATTGGCCTCGGCGACAAGCACTAGTGCTACGACTTATGATCGAATTCCACGATAATGGGCGATGATGGCGGGGACGTGGAGTTTCTCGATGGGTTCGGATGGGGTTTCGCTCCAACTTTCCAACCCTGGACATGCTTTGTATGATACCACGCCTATCGGCTATTGAATCAGGCTACTATAATGCAATACCTACTCTATAAAATGTGTTCGACCTGCTGTGATGTAGGGTGACAATAAAACCTCCATTAACTATTCTTGGATGTTGATCTCCAAGCATGGCCAGCATCCGCTAAGTCCCTGAATTCCAGCAGCGTAGCCCCCCCCCCCTCGTTTTTATGATTGTGCAGTACATTTTTAAACGTACCTAAATACATGGCCTTCTTGTGAAGCACAAAACTAGTAAATATTCCTAGCGCCTGTCGCCAATTGTTCGTTGCTTAATAACGTCCATCTCTGGGTCGCGCAAAACCCACCGTGCTGCAAAATGTAAAGGGCACTTTTAACTTCACACCACTCAAACGCTGCACATACATTTAAATCCATTATCTTTTCGCATTACACATGTACTATAAGTGATCCTACACATGCAGGCACCTTCGCGCCTAAAATTACTATCGCGTTGTCGTCGCCGCGCCTAATTTGTAAAGAGCCTCCTTCTATCGCGAAACAGACTTCTCTCGCTACAGCACTATTATTACGCTCTTACCGCTACTAAAACTTATAGAACGGTTCTATCTAAGCCTACAAACTTTACTATAATGTATAAAAGCTACTATCTATATTATAGCTGCTATCGCACGGAGATTTGCGCAAGGTTACTATGCGTGTTAGTATCTTTAATAAAAGTAATTATTAATATAGGCTAGGTAAGCTCGCTTATATAGATAAGAGGTAATATCTTTAATTTAGCCTCTTCTTTCTTATAAATATATATATTATTATTAACGCTTATTAAAGTTTTACTCTAAGGCTAGTCTATAATATTATATATTTATCTTTTAAACCTATAGTAGCTATAAAAGCGCTAGAGATAGTAGGTAGTAATTAGAATAATAGCCTAACTAAAACTTCCTAAATAAAATAGATCTTCTAATAGCTATAAGATATAACTAAGAAGCGCTAGCGCTAGTAGGCTAAAATAGCTATAATATAAGTCTAAAATAAGTCTATTACGTAGATGCTTAACTATCTAAACGCGCGTAAAATAAACCTAATATTTACCTAGACTATAAGTACTCTATGTTACGGCAACGTGCATTACTGTTAAACGCTAGATAGGCAAGCATTAGATCTAAGGTAATTAATAGCTACGTATAGCTGCTATAATAGCTTAAGACATCTAGATAAGGAGAGAAAAGGCGAGAAGTAAGGATCTAGCTATATATATAGTGCCCTAGTCTATGCGTAAGCAAATGTAGCATAGTAGCTAGCTAGAGGCAAGCACTATAATAGTACCCCCCTCTTATTATTAAGCTTCTGCGAATGCGGATGCCCCTTAGGCGTAAGGAATAGAGGTAGGTAGGTAGGAAAATCCTTATCGCTTTAGCTCTAGCCTCTACTTAGGCTTATACTCTATAAGCGCTATTTATAGAAGCCTCTTTACTACTACTTATTAACTTCTAGTAAAGCTAGGCTCCTATTATTTATCTACGCTCTAGCCTTTATTTAGACTAGAGACGTGTATATCTACTTATCTTACCTCTTAGTCTATCTTATAGCGCTCTAGAACGCTTCTTATAGTAGTTCTCTAGCCTGCCCCTTTACTCTAGGTTCCTCTAAAAAAATTTCTAGGATTTTATAGGAATTTATAGAATCTAGGCTATATTATTAGATATTATTATAGGCATATTAGCGCGATTAGTTATTATTAGATTTATTTAGAAAGAGCTACTACTTAATCTCTTAGTAGTAGTATAGTACTAGCGTTAGTTAGGGTTATAGGCGTATTAGCGTAATTAGTTATTATTAGGTTAGTTAGAGAGAGCTACTACTTAATCTCTTAGTAGTAGTATAGTACTAGCGTTAGTTAGGGTCGCAGGCGTATTAGCGTAATTAGTTATTATTAGATTAGTTAAAGAGAGCTATTACTTAATCTCTTAGTAGTAGTATAGTACTAGCGTTAGTTTAATATTAGAGCTCTTAAGAATATTATCCTAGAAACTCCTAAAGGCTTTAAGAATAGTTTAAGCCTTAATAGTGTCTAGTTCCTAGCTTATTAGGCTTCGTCTTATTACTAGCGTTATATTAGTATAATATTATTATAGGTATTATATTAGTAGTATTATTATAGGCGTTATATTAGTAGTATTATTATAGGCGTTATATTAGTAGTATTATTATAGGCGTTATATTAGTATAGTATTATTATAGGCGTTATATTAGTAGTATTATTATAGGTATTATATTAGTAGTATTATTATAGGCGTCTAGGAATATACTTAAATTAGACCCTAGCGCCTAATTAAGAATCTAGATATAATATTATAGCAACGTGTATTACTATTAAACGCTAGATAGGTAAGTATTAGATCTAAGGTAATTAATAGCTACGTACAGCTGCTATAATAGCTTAAGACATCTAGATAAAAAGAGAAAAGGAGAGAAGCGAGGATCTAGCTATATATACGGTGCCCTGGTCTGTGCGCAAGCGAATGTAGCTATCATGCCTGTATTGGTATCTACTACCTCGCACGGGCCCCTTACTAAGGCAAGACCTACACATACCTTCGTATTAGTATATATATTATTCTATACTACACCTACTATCGGAAACCGATACTGCGTGCTATATCTTTTAAATGTGCGGCCTAGTAGTATAGAGCTAGTCCCTTATAGTAGCACGGTGGCTAGCTAGAAGCAAGCACCGTAACTGTTAGAGCCGGTGGCCTAGACTAGGGTTAGGTAATCCTTCTCTTATAAGCTGCCTTGAATTATCTCCCTGCGGGGTAGCGATTCGTCTCGTTTACACACGAATGCTACTATTCACCCTTCTATATAACAATACACTCCTTGCGCTGCCTTATAGGTTACTATTCTAACATTTAAATTACTCTTCCCTTATAGGTAGTTTAAAGAGGTAATGTTATTATATACTATCTTATTAATGTTTATACTTAGTTAATTCTAACATAGTTAGCGTAAGAGTGCGCAGCTAATACTAACCTATTACGTCCTTACGGGGTAGCTAGTCCTATAAGGGTAAGTTAGTTCTTAGGCAGGAGCGATAACAGGGAGGAGGTTGTTAATTACGTAAGTAAGTAATAGGATAGTTAGTATTAAAGTTATAAAACTGTTAAATTAATAATACTTAATAGAATCTAAATAATAGATTATTAACTAAGTTAAACACTAGGAACTATAAGGGTTCCTACTATTCCTATATACTTATAGCTCTAGTGTTAATAGTTAACTGCGGGACTATTAATAGTTACGATAGTTCCTACTAAAGCTATTACTAGTTCTTAGCGCGGCTATTAATTACGTAATATAATAATAATTAGTGTTTATATCTTAGTACCCTTTATTAGCGTCTAGGTACGCGACTAATTATTATTCCTATTACTTATTTAACCTACTAGTTATAACATTATCCCTCCCCTTTATATAATTATCCTTAATTACCTAACACCTTATAGGGTTAGTTTATAAGCGGTTTGCCCTACCTGCCTTATAAGTATTCTATAGTTATTATATCTTCTAACTCTTATAAACGTTAACTCTATCTCTTTTATAAAATTCTTACTACTAATACT
>MU005578.1:1091077-1102826 GCA_010405425.1 Lentithecium fluviatile CBS 122367 | reverse complement strand
ATACTAAAAGTAGCTTTAGAATAAGAAGCGCTTACCTCTTAAGTTAAAAAAAGAAGATAAAGTGTACGTCTCTAGCTACTATATTAGAACATTCTATCTAAAAAAGAAGCTAGACTAGAAGTACCTAGAACTAGGTACTATAGTAGAGAAGATTAGCTAAACAGCCTATAGAGTAGACCTTTCTAGGTTAGAAAATATCTACCCTATCTTTTACGCCTCTTTATTAGAACCCTTTAAGCCTGTAGGCTCCTTACTATACCTACTAGGACTAGTAAAAGATATACTCTAACTAGTAGGTAATAACGTCTATAAGATTAATAAAATACTTAATAGGGAGTTATAAGATAATAGGTTATACTGTTACCTTATCTCTTAGAAGGGTTATCTTCTAGAAGAGAACTCTTAGGAACCTAGTATCTATATTAGCGGCACTACTCTTTAAATATACTATAAAGAGTATAATATTCCCCCTAAGCGCTATATTACGCTAGAAGGGCCTAAAAAGCCGCATAAAAGAAGAGGCGACCGCTAGGTTATTAGTCTAAAGAAAGAAGATAATTAGTAAATAATCTTCTACTACATATTAATTATTAATATACCTTTTACTATTCTTACCTTAAATCTTTCCTTAAGAATTTTTCCTTTAAGTTAAACAGACTTAGAGTTTTATCTCTAGGTTTATAAGGGTAGTATTTTAATAGTATTAATAAAGAAGAACCTATATCTATTACACTTTAGACTAAATTAGTATAAAAGTAAGGTTTAGGGACTAGTATAAATTTCTCTAGTTAGATAACTATAGTATTAGCGCTATTCTAGGGTATTATAACTAACTCTATTAGTTTTATACTAGAAACGCTTCTCTATACTAGACTAACGCTAAAGGTAACCTATATAGAGTTATAAGGACTAATATCTGCTAAACTATACTAAACTACGCTAAACTACGCTAACGCCTACTATTTTTTATATAAAATTCCTATTATAATGCCCTTTATAGACCTTATTCTTAAGTCTACTCTACTTATCTATAACCCTTCTACTCTAGGGAAGGTTAGATTTTTTCTAATAATACGTTCTAAACTTCTTGTTATATAAGCCTATAACGTATATATTAAGAATAGCTAAACTCTTCTACTAGTAAGAGGGTAGAGTAGTTAGGAATATGCCCTTAGTAGCACGTTAACGCGCATTATAGTAAGAGAGGAATAGCTTAGTAAATCTTAGAACCTTCTTACGCTTTCTAGAGTTAGAAGTTAACCTAAAGAGCTAGGTAACTTACCTCTTCTACTTCTTACGCTTAGCTACCTTAAGGTTAGTTTCCCTAACGCTATATAGTTTACCTAGTTACTATATAGCCCTATTAGTACTAAACCCTACTAAAAGGTACTAAAAGAGCACTTATAGATTTCTTTTAAGGTAAATCCTTATTATCCTTCTTAAAGTCCTGCTTTCTTAGGGTAGCCTTAGATCTTTTACAACTATTAAAGTAGACGCCGCTCTAAGCGCACTAATTCTTAATCTTTAGAGCTTTATTATACCCTATTAGTACTTTTTTAGTATACTAGTTATTAAATAAGTCCCTTTAGAATGTTAGTAAGTAGAAGTAGCTAAAATAGGCTAAAATAGGTAATACGTACTTAACCTGCGTATAAATAAGCTTATATAGTTTCTTAGTAGTAGTATTAGCCTCTTACTACTTCTTATTAGTATAGTTAAGTATAATAGCCTTAGAATTAAAGGTTCTAGGGTCTAAGAGCTCTATAGGTATTATTAGAGAGTAACTAGCCTTTACCCCTTACTAGTTAAACGCAGATAGGTTCTAGGAGTTAAATATAGGGTGCCCTGCGGTATATTTATTTAAGGTAGTCTAATAGGCGTTTATCTTTATTAGATAGTTTCTACTTAATAACTTATATAACTATATAGCTCTATTATACTCCTTAAGGGTAAGCTTAATAACCTCTGCCTTAGAAGAAGATATTGCTATTAGAAATAAGCCCTTAAGATCCTCTAGACCTAAAATTATGCTTAATAGTAGCTAAAAAAGTTAGAATATATTAAAATAGGCTAAAAAATACTATAATAGACTTACCGCTAAATAGGGGGCCTAATTATTAAGGTATTAGAGATATATTTAGAATAGCACCTTCTTATAAATAGTACTAAGCTAAAGGTAATCGCCTCTAGTAAACTTATACTACTCTTTTATACCTAGAACGCTATACTTAGCTATAGCCTTAATGTAGCCCTAATAGGGTAGGGCGAAACGCTTTCTAGACTTCTTAGTCGCCTTAATACGAAATTCGTTTATAGTCTTACCGCTAGATATAATAGAAGTAATAATAGATTCTTTAGTAGAAGAATAAGCTAAACAGAAGTAGAAAGTAACTAGGGATAGTAATAAGGGTCTACTTAATTTAGTTAGTGCTATTCTACGCTAAAATATACTAGATCCCTCTTCTTTATACTCTCTACCTAGAATGTACTTACCTACTAGTTAATGCAGTAGGGGTAGAAGGAAGAAAGAAGGAAGGTAACTTAGTAACTAATACTTAGTATAGGCTTACTAAGAAGCCTACCTGCAGAGTTAGGTAATACTACTAGGTAACTATAAAGGTAGTAGTAAAAATAAGGGTAAAGGTAAGAGAGAAAGTAAAGGTAAAGTAGAGGTAGATAATAAAAGCTCTGCTATACACTTGCACTAGGTCTCTAGATAGGTAAAGAAGCGCTATTTTAGGCTAGAATAGACTAGGTAGTCTACCTCTAGCCTCTTAGGTTAAGAGGCCCTAGAAGGGGAGATAATATTAGGGCTAGTAGCTTAGACTAGGGTTAGGTAATCCTTCTCTTATAAGCTGCCTTAAATCGTCTCCCTATAGGGTAGCGATTTATCTCGTCTATATACAAATGCTACCATTCACTCTTCTATATAATAATACACTTCTTGCGCTGCCTTATAGGTTACTATCCTAACAGTAACACTCTAAACCTATCTTATTATTAGATAGACATAACTAATTATAATCTTAAGGGCTATATACGTGTAAACGCTAAACTTACTCTCTTTTTAAATAGATGTACTAATATACCTATAATCTACTAAGCTATCCTTCTATAATAGTTATAATATAATCTAATATATACCCTATACTATAGCGTAATACTATAAGCCGCTTTCTATAGGCCCTCTTTTTAATAGTAATAAGAACTTATTACCTACCTAAAGAATTACTATAGAATATAAACTATACGTAGATACTAAGTTTATTAGAAATAATAAGAACTAATTTATCTATATTTAGAAAAACCTTAACACCTGCGTATAAAAGAAGGTAGTACTATACTATTAATAAGGCGCATTTAACATATAGTTACTTAATAAAGTTTTTAATATATATAGAATTCTGCTATAGTAACTCTTATATAAAGAAACGCGTCTAAGTTAAGCTTAAGATAATCTAATAGTAAAGGAATAAGTTCTTCTTAAACTTCTTTATCTACTTTAAGAC
This sequence comes from Lentithecium fluviatile CBS 122367, assembly GCA_010405425.1. Lineage (NCBI taxonomy): Eukaryota > Fungi > Ascomycota > Dothideomycetes > Pleosporales > Lentitheciaceae > Lentithecium > Lentithecium fluviatile. Next base: position 1,099,317 of record MU005578.1, on the reverse strand, counting down.
GCTGCTAGCCTAGAGTAGAGAAATAGTATAAGATAATAAGTAGAAGCTAGAATAACTACGCTAAGCCCTTTATAACGGCGTAGGTAAGGCAACGAGTCCGTATCGGGTATAATTCTACTTAGAGGCATATAAAAGTGCGTAGTAAGAATTAATAATCTTAAAATTTCATTGCTACCTATAGGCCTAGTAAAAAGAATAATTAAAAACTATCTATAAAAGCAAGACTAAGAGTATAACTATATATCTAGAGGGGTGCAGGAGTGCAGCTCGTAGCTAATTATTAGCTTAGGGGGTAACGGGCCGATTTAGAGGAGAATTAAACGTTAGCGATTTAGAGGCCTATAGCTAAGATTAGCCTATAACTAAGAATAAAACGATTATATAAATTATTACACTCTTAATAAAAGAATATATAGTATTACTCTAAACTAAGATGTCTTCTATATAAGCTACCCTATAGCTATTATAGCCTATAAGGATATTATAGTAGATATTAAAATAACCTCTCTAAAGAATAACTTTTATAGCTATATAATCTAGCTACTAGTACTAAAACTAGACTATAATAGAAATATAGTAATAATAGCGCTTAGAGCGTAAGCTCTATAATAGAACTAGTCTAGAACTTTATAGTAGGTAAACTAAATTTTAGATAATATTTTTAGGCACTATTATAAAAAAGAGTTATATATATATTATAGAAAAGAGAGATATATAGTATAAGAATACGTAAACGTAGTAGCTATATACGTAGTAGTTATAGTAGTAGCTTTACGTATTATAAAAGAAGAAGAAAAGAACTAGTTAGAAAAAGAATAGCCTCTACTCTACTATATAGGTAGAGGCAGAGTAGAAATACTAAGATAAAAGAGTAATAAGAAGGAAATAGTAGTAGTAAAGTAGTAGATATACTAGAAAATATAGATAGACTTACCTTCTAGATCTCTATATTTCTTAATAATGCCCTCTACGTTAATGCGCTTATTAACTTAGAGTACTAGTACTTTAGCGCTATAAATAAGTGTTACGTCCCTATAAGGTAGCTGTTAAGATCCAAGAATGTAAAATAAAGTGCGAAAAGGATAGAATAACAGCGATAATGTAGGGCAACGCTGTAACACCGTAACTAAGATTAGGTAATAACACTATCCTGCTAAGCAATAACATCCCGCTAAGCGAGGGATAGTTAACTATCCCTAGATAGCTAACTATCCCGTGCTTTTAAGATGGCGGCACTTTAAAGAAATAGTATTACTATATATAGGAATAGTAGGGACCTTATAGTTCCTAGTATTTAACTTAGTTAATAATCTATTATTTAGATTCTATTAAGTATTATTAATTTAATAGTTTTATAACTTTAATACTAACTACTCTATTACTTACTTACGTAATTAATAACCTCTCTTCTATCGCCGCTCCTACCCGAGAACTAACTTACCCTTATAGAATTAGCTACCCTATAGGGACGTAATAGTAGCTAATCCTATAAGGGTAAGTTAGTTCTTAGGCAGGAGTAATAATAGGAGAAGAGGTTATTAATTACGTAAGTAAGTAATAGAATAGTTAGTATTAAGATTATAAAACTATTAAATTAATAATAGCTTATAAGAATCTAAATAATAGATTATTAAATAAGGTTAAATACTAGGAACTATAGGGGTTCCTATTATTCCTATATATAGTAATGCTATCCCTTTAAAGTGTTGCCATCCTAGAGGCATAGGAAGGTTAGCTATCCTAGGATAGTTAACTATCCCTTACTTAGCAGGATGTTGCTACTTAGCGGGATAGTGTTATTACGTAATCTTAGTTACGGTGTTATAGCGTTGCCCTATACCATTGCTATTATTCTATTCTTTCCGCCCTTTATTCTATATTCTTGGATCTTAACAATAAGACAGTAGTAAGATAGATAAATATAGAGGTTATTAGTATTTCTCTACGCTATCTTAGGTAGGCTATAAGGCTTACTAATAGAATATTAATTAGCTAAATAGCTCTAATAGACTATAATATTAATAGCTAAAGAATGCGCATTATAGAATATATTATTCTAGAACTTAACTACTATAATTTTTAAAGTAATAAGCTATTAAGAATTAAAGCAGACGTAAGCGACTAAGCCCTTAGTATCTACGTAAAGTAAGAAAGAAATAGAAAATAGTATCTAATAGCCTATTACTCCTAAAAGCTTACAGACGTAGAAATAAGATATAATATCTATATTAAGAAACTATTCGCAATTATTAGAGTACTTAAATATTAGCGAATCTACGCATATAGCTGCTTTAAACTTACTATCTTTACTAATTATAAAAACCTCTTAAGGTTTACTATAATAAAGGATCTCTTACTAAGATAGATAAGATAGTCTAATACGCTTAAATAGTATAAGTTTAAAATTATATATATGCTAGGAAAAGAAAATAGACGTGCTAATGCACTAAGCTAATAAAGTAACTTAGCTAGAGATAAAACTATTACACGCGCCTCTATTCTAGTATAAAATAAAAATAGGACATTTAGCTTATTATAAAAACTTAATATACTACTTATAATTAGATAAAACGTACTAGAAAAGTAATAAGAAAAGGTTATATAATAATACTATAATAACCTAATATTAAGACACTCTAGTATTATAAGGACTATAGAACTTATCTAACGTAACTACTAGTTTAAAGAGATAAAGTAAAAGGTTATAGACTATATCTAGAAGTGCGTAAACTATTAAAAGAATAAACATAGCACTTATATACTATATAGAGAAATGTAAGCTATCTAGGTTCTAGGCGAACCTTAAACTAATATCTCTATAGACTTTATTACTAGACTACTAAACTTAAAGGACCTAGTAACTAATACATTCTATAACGTAATACTAGTAATTATTAACTAATTTACTAAGTATGTAGAAATAATCCTATTCTATAATACCTATATAGTAAGATAACTTAGATTTATAATCCTAGACTAACTAGTTAGATATTATAAAATACTAAGGATAATTATTAGTAATTAAGATAAACTATTTATATCTAACTACTAGATAATGCTAATAGCACTTATTAGAATAAAACGAAAGCTATTAACGGCTTACTATCTATAGATAGATAGATAAATAGAATAAACTAATAGAATAATAAAAACCTACCTAAAAATATATAGTAATAGACTATAAAATAACTAGGTATTACTACTACTAATAGCTTAACTAGTATATAATAATAAGAAATTAGAAGTAATAGGATAAACGCTATTCTATATAAACTATAGAAGATATCTATATCTCTTAAAAAGAATTCTACTAATAAACGTATAAATAGAAATAGTAGCTAATATTGCTAGAAACATGTAAAAAGTATATAAAGAAATAAAGAAAAATATATAAAAAGCATAATAAAAAAGTATTAAATATAATAACTAAAAACGAAAAATAGTACCTTAGCTAAAGAAGGGGAATAGAGTATATCTGCTTATAAAAAATCTTCGCATAATATAACCTAGTAAGGGATTAGACTACGTAAAAGTTAGACTATTTTAGTTCTTAAATAAATTAGCCTAGTAAACTATAAACTCTAACTTCTAGGTAATATAAAAATCTACCTAGTATTTTATATATTTATCTTAGAACTAGTAGACTCTAAAACGCTATTATAAATAATATTCTACTACTAAAAGAATAAAGATAATAAGTATAAGGTTAAAGTACTACGCAGGTACTATAAAGTAGACTAATAGAACTTCTAAGATAGTAATTTCTACTAGAAATAGCTAGTAAAATAGAAAAGCTACCTAGAGTTAGAAAATATATAGGAATCTAAAGCTAACCTATAGAACTATTAATAGTTACTTAAAGAAGTAAGACTAAGGTTTAATACCTATTACTATACTAGATAAGCGTAACTAAGAAAACTACTTATAACTAAAGAGTAGTATTACCCTCTATAGGAATAAAAAGGTTTAAACTACTAAGGCTAGACTCTAAGAAGACTAAGAATAAGAAATTATTAAGAAGCTAATTTAGTAAAGAATTAGAAAGAAGAAGACTATTAATCTATAACTAGCCTAGGTTAGTAAAAGCTATACCTATAGAAGATAAAGATAGCGCACTTAACTTATTTAATTAGTTCTAGACCTATAGTAAGGTAAGGTTATAACGCGCTATATCTTACTTATAACTCTTTAGCTCTACTAGTTTACGTTATATATAAGTAACTACCTAAGTAATCTATATAGTAGACTTCTCTATATAGAGAAGCGCTAGTTTCTTCTTATACTTCTTCTATTCTACCTTCTTCTACTCCTCTTTAAGAATAAATAGGCTATACTTAGCCTTTACTATAATATACCTAGTATAGTAACTAGACACTATATCTATAAAATATTATAGATTCTTCTCTTTATAATAACTATACTAAAATAATATCTTTTACGCAGCTATATAAATACGCGCTACTTAGAATTAATACTCTAAGGTAGAAGTCTTCTTATAAGGCGCATGCGCTCTATAAATTTAATATTCCTTAGGCATAGTTAGTAAGGTCTAAGGAATATAAACTAAGTATAGGGAACTATAGACTTTATACCTATAGTAAAAATATAGTATAGAAGAATAAGTAGGGGTATTAGAATAATTACCTAGAAAGAGGAAAGGTAATATTAAGATTTAAGAATATAGAATAAAGGGTAAAAAGAATAGAATAATAGTAATAGTATAAGGTGGTACTATATTACTATAACTAAGTGTTACAACCGGTAGGTTAAACAAGCGACAGGAATAATAATTAGTCGCGTACCTAGACACTAACGAAAGGTACTAAGATATAAACACTAATTATTATTATATCACGTAATTAATAGCCGCGCTAAGGACTAGTAATAGCTTTAGTAGGAACTATTATAACTATTAATAGTCTTGCAGCTAACTATTAACACTAGAACTATAAGTATATAGAAATAGCAGGAACTCTTATAGTTCCTAGTATTTAACTTAGTTAACAATCTATTATTTAGATTCTATTAAGTATTGTTAATTTAATAGTTTTATAACTTTAATACTAACTATCCTATTACTTACTTACGTAATTAATAACCTCCTCCCTATTATCGCTCTTACCTAAGAACTAACTTACCCTTATAGAACTAGCTACCCTGTAAGGACGTAACATATTAAACACCCTTAATATAAGCGACTTTAAAGGTATTACTACGGTTACTAACCCTAAGAATAAGGCCGCTAAGCTAGACCTATACTATAGAGACCATAATAAACTTAAAGGGTAGATTCTTTAACTTAAACTCTACTTTTACGTCTTAGGACTTAAAATAGAGGGTAAGGAGAAGGTTATTCTTACAGTATCGTACTTATAAGGCGAAGCAGCTACCTAGATCTAACTATACCTCTTAAGCTACCTAGCTAAGGAGAATTGCGAAGGCGACGCTATTAACTAGATTATTAAAGACTATAAGAACTTTAAGAAAGAACTTAGGTAACTTTTTAGTATTACTAACTAAGTACCTCTTACTAAATAAGCTATATAGTAACTTTAATAGACGCATTCTATTACTAACTATGCTATGTACTTTAAGAAATACGCTATATAGCTTAACTAGGAAGAAGTACCCTTAATAGTTATATATAAGTAAGGCTTAAAACTAAAAATCTATAAAGAGCTACTACGCTCTAGAAACCTTATCGCCTCTCTAAAGGACCTTTATAAAGAATCTATTAGAATTAACGCTAAATAGTATAAGTTATATTAAGAACTGCGCTAGCAAGGATAGAAGCCGCGTTTTAGCTTTAGAAAGCTACCTAATAGCTACCTAATAAAGTATTAAGCCTTAGGTAGTTAACTATAACGCTACTAATATAATAATTATAGTTATTAGCTAATAGAAGAAATCTAGTATAATAATATAGAGAAAAAGGAGTTAGAAGGATTAGGCTTTTATAAGCCTTACTAACGTAACTCTAAAGGACCTCTAATAGAACTACAGGTCTAAGAAGTAGAGACGCGTAAATGCTTTATATATAGTAAGCCTAGCTACCTTATAAGGAACTGCTATTCTAGGAATAAAGTTAAATAATAGCTAAATGTTATAATAAAGAATAACTAGAAAATAGAGAAAGAAGAATAGGACGTAGTTAACGTAATTAAAAGAATTAATCTAGAAATAATAGAACGCCTAGACACTCTAGATAAATAACTATATAAAGACTTAGAAGAACTTAATAGTAAGGAAGAACCCTATTACTCTATCTAATAAGCACTAACGCTGCACCTAGATGTAAAGGAACCTTACCTAGGCACGCCTATAGTATAGGACTTCCTTAAGGAATTTAAGATATAACTACGCGACGAAGATGCTCTACTATATAGAATTCTAGAGAAAAAACCTAAACCTATAAAAGAAAATAAGGGAAGACTCCGCGTAGTTACTTAAGAAATAGAAGATACTATAAAGTATAACTACGAGCATTAAAATAAGAAATAGAAGTATAATAATAAATAACTAAACTATTAACTATGCTATTACGTTAATATGCGTAACCTAAAATATAAAAGTATAAACTATATAGTGTGCGTAGATAACTACTATAAAGTATACTACGCAGCTAAGATTAATAGCAGTTACTTCCTAGAGGCTAGATATTAATGTAAGTAGGAATAGTTTAATTATCCTATAGATAAGTGTAATAAACACCTATAGAATAAACGCGAAGCATAGTACTTCCTATAAAAAACTAATATAGAAAACATAGCATGCACTCTGCTTATAGACGGCATCTGCATCTAGGATAAATAGTAAACCTGCCTAGGGGCGATGTGCAGGAAACACTACTATAAAAAGAAAAAGAACGGTTTTTAATTACATTCTCTAGTATTCACTATGCAAATTAACTCTAGATATAGTATAAGATATAAGTTACGTAGAGGATAAAGTAGTAATAATAACTATTAAGCACCTAAACTTAGATAACAGCCTTTTTTAGACTAAAACTAAGGCGAGAAGACGCCTTCTAAGAACTTAATACTATAGGTAATAGAGCATTAATAAAACTTGCTGTCTAAGTTAAAGATATTAAAGCTAGAGCTATAATAGACTTAGAAGTATAAGAGAACTATATCTTACCTACTACTACTAGGAGGGCTAGACTTATAATAAAATAAAAATAATAATTATACCTTCTTTATATAGGAGACAGAGCACTAATGCTTAAGGCACTAAGAATAGATTATAAGGTTAAAGCGACACTTAAGATTAACTAATATTAAGAACGAATTACCTTTAATGTACTAAGATCCTCTAGACATAAAGTAGTACTTAGACTACTATAGTTAAGAAGTTATAACCTATATATTAAATAGAATAAAGAAAAGATATTTCTAACACGCTATAAATGTATATTATAAGCGGTACCTATGTATTAGCTAAGTCTAGTAATAGATAAAAGAGAACTTAATATACTCTTATAACTAGAAGTTAATAAACACGAATTAACCTTAGAAGACGCTAGTAGGAACTACTAGGTTAAGAACTATAAGAATATAAGTATTAGTACAGCTTACAGTATTCTAAAATAGTATAAAAAATAAAAACATCTGTTTTAGGAAAGGGAAGGAAAGGTAAACCTACCTAAGCACTAACCCTAGAATTATATAATTAACCTAGAAGAAGGGAAAGTACCACCCTTTAGACTACTCTACGCGAAAACGGGTAAAGAACTTAAATAGAAATAGGAATTTATAAGAAAAAACCTAGAAAAGGGGTATATTTAAACCTTAAAATTACTAGCAGCTAGCCTATTCACCTTTATATAGAAGAAGGATAGAGAACTATAACTATATATAGATTATTAGCAACTTAACGCAATAACTATTAAAAACTAATATCTATTACCTAACGCAGCTAAGCTAAGGGATAGACTTGCGAAAGTTACTATCTTTACTTTACTAGACCTCTAAGATGGCTACTACCTTATACGAATAAAGAAAGGAGAAGAATAGAAAATAGCATTTAGGTTAAGATATAGACTTTATAAATACCTAGTTATGCCCTTTAGACTTACTAATATACTAGCAACATTCTAAGCGCTTATTAATAACTGTTACGACTAGTAGGTCGAACAAGCGACAGGAATAATAATTAGTCGCGTACCTAGACGCTAACGAAAGGTACTAAGATATAAACACTAATTATTATCGTATTACGTAATTAATAGCCGCGCTAAG
>MU005578.1:1033402-1081698 GCA_010405425.1 Lentithecium fluviatile CBS 122367 | reverse complement strand
AACACTAAGATTATATAATAATACTATTCTACTAAGTAATAATATTCTACTAAGTAAGGAATAGTTAACTATCTCTAGATAGCCAAACCCTTCTACACTTTCTAGATAGCAACATCCTAAAGGGATAGTATTATTATATATAGGAACCTAGGAACCCCTATAGGTCCTAGTGTTTAACTTATTAAATAATCTATTATTTAGATTCTAGTAAGTATTATTAATTTAATAGTTTTATAACCTTAATACTAACTACCCTATTACTTACTTACGTAATTAATAACCCCTCTCCCTATTATTACTTCTGCCTAAGAACTAACTTACTCTTATAGGACTAGCTATCCTGTAGGAACGTAATAAGTTCTAACAGCCACTAATAGTAAGTTACCCTAATATAATTATGTAAGACGCGCGGGGTCGTTTTATACTAGCCGGATTAGAAGCTGCTCTAATTAGAAGTATTAACTAGAGTAGCACCCTTGCATAAATTTAAGCGCGATAGCAGACATAAGGCTAATAATAACTTTCCAGCATCGTAGTAAGATTCTTACGCTTAGGCAACACCATTATAAATATTACGGAGTAATTAGAGCTTTATAGTAGTGTTATAGGGAAGGAACTTTATTCTATAAAGAATAAGAGTCTCTGCGTATTAGGCGCGAGGGCGACGATGCGAAAGGTAATTTTTAGATAGAGGGGGTTTTATATGTTTAAAAGTAGCCATAGTACATAACTAATACAGAATTATACTAACCCTTTATGTGTACGCATAGTTATAGTCGCTCGAAATTAAAATGCCCTTCATACTTCGCGGCATGGTCGGTTTTGCGCGACTTAGGGACGGACGTTACCATGAATGTCATGAAATGGTGCTTCGCACCACTCCGCCATGCAGCCAAAAGGTAACAATATCCTGCAATCTATATTATTCTCAACGGAGCAATAACATATACTGCACGAACATTATGTGCGGGGTAATATTGCATCGTACGCGCCTGCCTTGCCTCAGCAAAGGGTCGTGACAATGCACCCCGAGCCAAAATATTAGAAGTTGCCAAGCACCTTTAGACAACCGTGCCCGACCCCGCAAAAGGCGCAGTCGGGCGGTTTTGAAGGCCGAGTCAACCAATGTACATAATAAAGCGCAAAAACAAAGCATACAAAAGGCAAAAAGGAAGAGCGGTTACGACACAGATAAGATTCGATGGATGGGTCACAACATCGCGTAAAAAGCGCCAGCGCCAAAACAAAGCAGACAAGAAGGCAAAAATATCTAAAACAAAGCAGGCAAAAAGGAAAAGTAGTTACGACACAGACAAGATTCGAACTTGCGAGGCCGAAGCCATTAGATGACATGAACTGAAGAATTCAAGTCTAACCCATTAACCACTCTGGCACTGTGTCGTTGGAGTCCAACGGTTGGTTTAACGAATTTCGGCCGCATCAAAACTTATGTAGTTTGCGAAAAGTCGGCATGACCATCAAGTCTCGCGACGAGTTCGAAAATCATGCGGCGGGGGCGTTAGAGGGGTGAAAGCGGGGCACGATAAAAAGGGCGGTGTCGGTAAACGCACTTGATTGGCTGCTACAGATCAAAGCAACTACAGCGCCGATTTGACGGCTAGCGACCACGTTCCCTTCCCCTCATCATGCTCGACTTTCCCTTCCTTCAACAACTTACTTAGAATCTGGAGCACGCCCTTTTCCGCTGGCTCCCACAGATTCTTAGGGTAATCCTTGTATATCACCTTGACGATGTCCATCGCCGTCCACCCACCCTCCTTCTCCCCCGCTAGCACGTCCAGCACCTGCTTCTCGCGCTGCTTGCGATGCTTGATGTATTCCCGTACTTTGGCGGGACCGTCTTCGATCACGGGGCCGTGTCCGGGATATGCGCGCCCGCTGAATTGAGTGGACATGCCGTCGAGAGAGCTCATGTATGTGGATAGGTCTTCGAAGACGGCCGTGCCTTGGCCGAGCACGTTGTCGGCTGTGAACATGGCGTCTTCTTCCTCCAGGATGAAGGCGTTGTGGTCGGTTGTGTGGCCCGGGCAGTAGTATGCGCGGAGGGTGGCGCCTTCGGTTGTGAAGGTTTGCCCAGAAGTGATGTCGTGCCAGCCTGAGTCTGGGTCGCGCTTGTAGATTTGGGTGTTTGGGGAGTGCTTCAGGAGGTCGGAAACACCGCCGATGTGGTCACCGTGCCAGTGCGTTAAGAGCGCCTTGTCGATTGTGATCTTCTCGACCTCCAATACCTTTTTGAGCGATTGTATCCATTCTGGTTTGCCCTCGCCCGTATCGATGAGGAGTCGTTTCGCGCCTTGGCCGACGATGTACGTGTTCGTCCCTATTGCGATCAGCTAGGACCTCTAACCAGGGGTATCCGGAGCGTGCGAACCTTGCAGAGTGAACTAGAAGCTCGTCAGATATTGCGCGTCGCAACCAGGCAGTGAAGAAGCTCACCTTGCTCGGATTCCCACCTAGCACGCGAATCACCCGGTGGCTAAGCTTCTCTACCGTAGGCAGCGGCACCAAAGGCTCTGCCATGTTGAGATACAATCTGTGGAACGCGGATGTGAGCGGAGCACGCAATCGCCATGGCGAATGCATGTTGCTTCACTGCAAACAACCCGAGGCTCGGAGTTTAGACGCTCGCCTAGTGTTAGCGCCGGCGGGGACTTTTCCACGTCGAACTAACACTTTTCTGGGACCCCCATTGAGTCTCTAGCTGCATTGACCGTAACGTGAAAAGTTGAGATGGCACCAATTGATGACGACGATGAGATGCCGTAAGTACTTGTGGTACCAGGGGAGTGAGTATGGGCTGATAGGTGAAGACAGCTCTCTGGCGGTGCGCTCGACGCCTTGAAGAAATTTTATGGCGAGCGCGATGCGAGGTTGAAGCAGTTTGAGGATTTGAAGACGAAGGCGGAGGATGAGTTTGAGGGGAAGCTGAGCATGGATGCGTTCGCTGAGGATTGGAATGCGAGTCAGTTCTGGGTATGACCCTTCCTTGCGAATTCGATGCGAGCGTATACTGAAGAAATGGCAGTACAGCGATGAGACAGCTACGATACTCGCACGACAGTTGTTGGATGGAGCTACCGATGAGACAAGGATATCGGTTGTTTCGGCTCCTAGTACCTTCATTCAGCTCAAAAACCTTCTGGTATGCGGGTGTGCCCTCGTCAACAAAATTCAATGTTGACAAGGCTCTCAGAACTCTGGAGAATACACATGCAAACCGAAACTCACTCTCCTCGAATATGACGAGCGCTTCGCCGTCTTCAAGGAGTTCGTTCAATACGACTTCCAGCAACCCGTCAAACTTCCCGCTGAGTTGAAGGGCTCATTCGACCGCATCATCTGCGATCCACCCTTTCTGAGCGATGACTGCCAAACAAAAGGTCAGCCCAACCCCCTTCCATACTCTCCAACCCTGAGCAAATGCTAAAAGTATCATAGCGGCATTGACAGTCCGCTGGCTCGCAAAATCATGGACGCCAGCAGAAGCACCGGACGCTCTCCGCTTGATCGTGTGCACGGGGGAACGCATGGAGACACTCATAACGAAGCTGTACTCCAAAGTCGACACGAAAACTACGAACTTTGAGGTCAAGCATGCGAAAGGGTTGAGTAACGAATTTAGGTGCTATGCTAATTTTGAGTGTGGGGAGTGGAAATGGGCTCGGTGAGCTCGATTCTTTTAATTGATCTACATCTTTATACCTGTTCGACTATTTCTTTATACTCCCTTCGATGGCATTTGCAATATGGTTGGCAGATCCCATAATGACCTCGATCATAATACCTACATATCTCCAGCCAATCCTCATCCCGCATCCACTCAAGGTCGTCTCGCTTTCTTGTTGCTAATTCCACCCCTGCAACCACCATTTCGATCCTCATCTGATACCGTTCCTTCTATTCCTGTGCACTGCCTCTGATCGATTACATTGCCATCTGCATCAAAATACTGCGCTTGGAACTGTTCCCATGCCTCCATTGTCCTCATGCCCTGTTAAACGACCGTGTTGATGGCTACCGCCAACTCTTTTATGGATCCGGACTCGACCTTCTCGGATGATGTGGAGTCGTCGGACTCGTCGGAGGCGGAGGCGAAGACGGAGTTGGAGTCGGTGTCTAAGTCTGCAGACGCACCCACATCGCTAGGGCTCTTTGTGCCCAAGACCAAGGATTCGTCTACCACCGACGATTCGTCAGAATCCAAAGCTCGTCCTCATCTTCTGACATGTCCTCGTCGCCGCTCATGCCTACGCTCTGGGACACTTCATCCCCGCCGTCCTCGTCTCCATCTGCCGAAAATTTACCAGTGTCGTTCTTGTCGACCACTTCGATGGGTACTGTCATCGGTATGCTCATCTGGATTCACGATTGTGGTGGTTTTCGAGTCCGTAGCGTTATCAGCGCGCAAGTACAAGGCCATTCAAGTGTACGATTGAGTTTCTCCTCCTGATAGGAAGTCGCGGGGCCCTCGGTCAATGTTGTCAGATTCTATGAAGACATCATACTTGCTCTGTGATGGTAATTGCTGGTAGGAAATTAGCACTAGGGCAAGACACAGCAGGCTAACGGGGCACATGCAGGATCGAGGCGAAACATACAGGGTTACTTCGTGTTGATACGGCGGATAAGGTTTATGTGGAAGCTTATGGTTGAACGAGCTGGGATGAAGAGAAAGCAGTAAGTTTGTTGACATTTGTATTCAGACTTAAAGGGGCCGTGGCACCTAGACAATGTTTTGCTTCAGTCGATACACCGTACATTATGTTGCTGCACAGCCAAGTTGATTCGTAGACAAGCATAGGCATGTCCCATTTCGTGCTTGGTTATGCAGCTAGGCACCATTCCCGTAAGTGCATCCCAGCTACTTCAGGGCCCATTAACCGCCGAATATTGCCTATCTCCAATGCGAGGCACCTTAAATTCCCCCAATATCCTATATCCTAACCTTCCTCATCCATCATTTCATATCCCCATCCTCGCCTCTTCCCCTGCCTCCACATCACTCTTCGCCTTCCTCTTCCCCTTCTTCCTATGCTTTTTCAACGTCTCCGCAATCCGGCCCCGCGCATCCTCCACCTGCTTCTTCTTCTTCGGCTTCACAAAGTCCTGCGCCAGAAAGTGATCGAACGCTTCCGCCACTTTTACAGCAAGATCTATGGCGCAGGCCACGTCGTCTTCCACGACCTTGATCACATCTACCAGGTTGTTGATTTTACTGGTCATGTTGGAGATGGTGATGCGCTTAGGTTTGGGGACTGCGACGGGGCCATTGGTCTTTTTGCGTGGGGGCTCGTCTTCGTCGTCGGAGGGTGAGGATGAGCTGGGAGGTGGATTCCGCTTTGAGGACCTGTGGGTCGAATTGCGTGTTTCTTTGGCTGGAACTTCCCTCTTCCTCTTCTTGCTCAGTCCGGCATCGCCGAGCTCGTCATCGCCTTCCCCGCGTTCGTCGGCAAGGGCAGCTGTAGCCTTGCTTTGCCGGAACAATGGCCTCAACTCGCGTCTTAGCTTATCGACTTTCTGTCTTCCACTTCCGGCAGCCATTCCTTTCACTTCTCCCCTCCTCGGCTCTTCTTCAATCTTGAATTCTTCTTCTTGAGGCTCCTCTTCACTCCTGGCCTCTTCTTCGCCATCCTTAAGTATCGCATCACCTTTGCTAAGCAGCGTATCGCCAACGACCTCCATGGGGTTCTCGTGTTCATCTTCGTCAGTCCTGTCGAGGGGATTGTCACTGCTGGTAGGTGGACCTGCTGTCCGAGTGTTGGCCGATGCCCTACGTTCAGAATTCCTTCTCGCCGCGTTTGCCTTTGGCTTTTCATTCATTTTCAGTCTTTCCATGGTGAGTGCTTGGGAATTTTGTGTTTGTGGGATGGATGTGAGGCTGAGTGAGTTGTGGGACAGGCATTTCAAACCGGGCTGAGACGGATATAAGTAGCCGTACTGTTTTTCTGTTTGCGGTGAATGATGTTTGCAGTAGGCGCGTGAAGAATGGGGAAGCTTGTGGTGAAAATGTTTGCCTGGTTGATACAAAGAGCGAGTTCAAACATTCTGCACAGTGCTCACTATGAAAGGAGGCCCTGGACATTAGAGAAGTTTGCCTGACCGCCTCGGCGGAGTAAACCTAACATGTGCACACGTCGTGCAATTTATATAGTATATAAATATAATAAATCAAAGGTGTTTCATAAGAGACTTGAGTTGGCGCTTTCGTGGTGGGGTTTACACATTGCGACTATAGCTAGGTCCGTTTCCGGTTTAGTACTCTTTACCGGAAAGAAGGGTGATTCCTTTCGCTGGTTTGAACTTATTTTTCAATGGCCTCGGTTCGAGCCTGGGTTGGAGAAGTGGACTTATATTTTTATTTTTTATTTTTATTTTAAAACTTACTCCTTTTATAATCTCCAACGTAGCCATAGAGAATGGTTGCCTCCACGCAGTGGCGTGGCTGGAATATTTATAGCTTTTGTTGCGCGCTTTTTCATAGTTTTACGTAGATTGAGAGAAGTTTTCACAAGAACACCGGTCGTGATAGACTTCACCACGTTTTATTCACTCGACTTGAAAATTTCTATTTCGATCTCACTCGTTCCTAAGGATCAATTCAGTGATGAACAACACAACTGCCACATTCTATACAACAGGCGTACTGGAGTACGGGAACATTCGAAAGTGCTTCCATATCCAGAGCCATCAATCACTCCAGCATACCCCACTACCAGGCTACGGTGAAAGCGTTATCAGAACTTTGTAAACGTTCGCCCATTCCCATCCCCAAACTCAATCATCCTCCAACCACACCATCAATCCTCCACTCCTCTAATTCTTCCTCCTCTTCCTCGCCTGGCCTTCCTCACCGCCATCCCCAACTGGTATCTTCTCCCTTAACGTCTCCCAGCTCTCACCAATGAATCCTTGCGCCCCCTCAACTTCGGCTATGGTGGAGATCAAATCGTAGGCTACTGGGTCCGCGTCGGCTCTGGCTTTGCGTTTGCCTTTGGATGGCGGTGCAGGCTTGGTGGCTTTGGCGGGTCGCTTGGTTGCCGCGGAGTCCTGAGTTGGGCCTGGGTTGGCCTTCGTCTTCTCTGCTGCTGCGGTTTTCTGAATTGCTTTGGGACTCTGGCTTGCTGCATGCTCTTTTGCCGGGGGCTTGGTTGCTATGGCCTTCTTGGGTGGTGCAGGCGCAGGATCAACAGGCTCGCTATTAAAACCGGGATTTGCCGGCGTCTTTCCTCCTGCTCTCGGAGAACATCGCCCCGCCGCCGTTTCAGTTACCATTGCTCCCTCTCTCTTCGTCGGCTGTTAGGTAGCTTCTTCCTCAGCGGGTTCCTCCTCTCTAACCTCCTTATCTAGTCCCGCACCTTCCACAAGATCCTTAAATTTTCCTGCATTCTTCCCCATCTTCATCTGCACAATTAGTGATCCTTCCTTCTTTGTCGCTCCCGCTCCTGATGGTTCCTCAATTGCCATCCCCTCTTCTCCCTCGTCAGTTTCCTCATCTGTGCCTAGCTCTTCTACCGTAGCCTTCCTCTTCGCTGCACTCTTTCCTAATCTCGGTTTCGTAATCCGTCCTTCCTTACCCATTGCGTTTGGTTTTGGTGTTTTCTTGGTTACTGCCATCCCTTCTCCCTCGTCAATTTCCTCGTCTAGGTTAGGTTCTTCGACTGCAGCCTTGCCTTTTCTTCCCTTCTTTGCTTTCTTTGTTGGGGCTGGAGCTGGTTTGGCGGCGTCTTTTTCATCTTCCTCTACGGTGGGAGCAGCTGCTGGTGGAGTCAGTACAGGAGGATCTGCACTCTTACCCATGTTGTCGCGATGAGGTGATCCAGGGCTGGCGGGATCTGGATACGGTTGAGCAGGTGAAAGACTAGAGTCCGACCCGGTGGTTGGGCTTCGCGGTCGTCACATGTTTGCAATTGACGGTGTATGTAACTTGCGAGGTTTTGTTGATGTTGTTGCGTTAATGGGCTGTGAGACGGCACTTTTATGTATGTCTCGTGTTTGCTGCAATGGAGACGAAAGTTTGATAAGAATGGCATAGATGGACGAAATATCGTGCAGCAAACTCTTGAAACGAAGAGGACTGTTTGTGATCCAAGATGGCCTTGTCACTGCTTTGATTGTCGCCCTTCGTTTGACTCCAGTATGGACGCCACGATGCTGTAAAGAATCTGCTACCGGAGATTTCCGGCTAAGCAACCGTAGTCGTTCTGTAAGGCGCCAAAGGGCTGTTTACGGTATCATGAATGATGACCACAACGGTCTCAAACCAAAAAGGAATCAACGAGACGTCAATCCAGACCCACTCACTCCCTCGCCTCTCTCAACCTAACCTTCACCCCATCAGCCGGACACATAGTCAAACTAAGCCCAAACCTCTCAAATCCCATTCCCCCCTTTTCAACAGGTTGCCACGTATTCCCAACGCCCTCCACGCCCTCAAACCGCTGCAACAACCGAACAATCACGTAACCCGCCTCCGTAAGTGCAAATTGCTGCCCAATACAAATCCTCGGTCCCCCATTGAACGGCAAATAATCCCACCCGCCCCTTCTTCCTTCCCACCTTTCGGGTTTAAATTCCTCGGCATCGACGCCCCATAGGTCTTTGCGCCTGTGCATCACGTACACAGAGTAATCGACTTGCTGGCCCTTGCGGATGTGGATACGTGATTGACCGTCCGGGCCGCCGCCGGTAGGCAGCGTGGTGTCGACGAGGGCACGGCGGCCGTCCAAAGGTACGACCGGGTAGAGGCGCAGTGTCTCGTTGAGAACCCATTGGAGGTAGCTGCATGCTTTGAGGTTCTCGAATGTGATCTCTCGGGGGTTGGTGCAAGTGCCAAACTTTTCCAGGATCACGGAGCGGAGTTTCCCGTACACTTCGGGGTGCTTCGTGAAAGTCATGAAGACGAAAGAAAGGAGGGAGGCGGTTGTGTCGCGGCCGGCTAGGAGGATATTGATCAACTGAGAGCGTAGCTCGATGGGATCACGCGTCGATTCTGCTAGCGCATCAAGGAAGACATATTTCTGCTTTCCGCCCGCAGTTCTTTGTGTTGCCAAGGACTTGTCCTTGCTCAGTGCAATCTGAACGTAGTGATCGATGAAAGCATGACAGCGCCTACAATGCTCCATCAACTCCTTTGTGTGCCGTAGCCAGTAAAAGTTGCCAAATGAGCCTGCTCGCGCTATGGCAAGTTGCGCCTGGTCGAATGAGGCGGAGAATTCTTTTTCGCTGACGGCCATGGGCTTCCTGGTTGAAACATAGCCTGGTAAATTGTATATCTGGCTGTCCACTGGCTCGCCGAACAAGAACTCGGTTGCGGAGTCGAGGGTCAGGCGGAAGAACAGGGGCACGATGTCCGTGACTGCGGTCCACCCGGCAGTGCCGACAGGCAAGTTACGCATGAGGTGCTGGACATGGCGTTCTTCTAGGTCGAGGTCGCTGACTTGGTTGCGGGCGAATTGGGGACGAAGCAAAGCTCTGCTGTGTTCCCAGTGGGCGCCGTCCGATGCAAACTGTGTTGCGTTAGTATTGATCATTCATCTGAACTCGCTCTGGGTATTTCCAGTACTTACAATGCCGCGCCCTAGCAGCGGGGCGAAGTTCCCATTACGCGCGTCTCCGAGACCGAAATCTTTGAATTGCGTCGCAAGAACAGCCTGGACATTCTTTGGCTCGCTGGTGAATATCACTGGATTACCTAAGAGGTTCTTCCCATGAATGTTAGCCGTGGTCATAATTGCAGAACAACATTGGTGTCCCGCAACCTCTTCCGGCCCACGCGCTGCAACCGCCCACGAGCGAACCAAACTCCCCTCTCATCAAACGATCAGCACACTTACATTATACAACGTCCCCACTTTCCAACCTTCCCTTTCCGCCGCATCATCCATCAGACTCTTGAGGTATTGAATCAACCTCTGATCCTTGAACGCCTTTGAAACTCCAATGATGTTGCGAATCCCCAAGAGATCCACATTTCGAACGGGAATCGGCTGCCGACAGCCTAGGCGCCTCGCATTACGAGAGTGCCGCAGCTCGTTCAGGATATAGACGATAACCTTGTAGAGAACGAAGGCGGTGGCGGCCCAAAGGGCGGCAACGAGGGGTGTCCGCATGTTTTGTGTGGGTAGCTTGAATTTTGAGATGCGAGAAAGACAGGCGGGAGATACTGAGTCAAGTAGTCGATGCGGAGGGATCTCAAGAGGATGTCGTTGCTGATGACCGCTTGTTCTCCCTCAAGCCTCGGACCCACTCTTTGTGATCAAGCCGTTCAACCTCTATCCTTACAAGTCGGACGTGGGGAAAGCGCTAAGTCCGCGCCTATGCCAAACCGGTCTGCTCGTAACGGCATCCGTTACGAAAGCCATGCAATTCGCCATCCCCAGTCCGTGTGACCATCGCACTCCTCGTACGACTTCATGGACCTCGGCCGATGAACTTTTACATAGCGCCACTTCGGTAGCGAGTCGCCAAAGCTACACGTGTGAGCTTACCCCTCCCGTCCCAAGAAATCTGAAACACATCGACGGTGGCTTGGAATTGTCGCGTTCCGCGGCTTGCCGATCTTTCGTACTAAAAGTCTTTGTCCGTTCGAAGTGATTTAACTTGTATCCACTAGCGCATATAGCGTTACTTTAGCATCCTCGAATAAAAAGAGACCGTCGGCCCCGACATCCGCCAAGAGTTCCGGATAGCGGCCTGGTGGGATGTTGACAGCAAGTTGGGACAACGTTGTGGTCAGTTTGGAGGTTTCTCGAACAAACGGAGACCCGTCGATCCCGCCACCCACCCACCATCCCGGCCTGGTTCCATCGCCAGTCGGAATGTTGACACCAAGTCGGGACAACGTTGTGGTCAGTTTGGAAACTCGGAGCAGTGCATTTCTCCGGCCACGTAACGGAAGCCGGGGCGGGCCGCGGAGACCGAGGCGGCCGACCTAGCGCCTGTAGTATCGTGAGGATGTTATCGGATGCGACGATCGTCTGCGCTACGAAAGGATTGCCGGCCTCGCAAGATAGGGTAAATTGCGGTGAGGTAGAGGTGTGCGTGAGTAGGATCAGGGTAGTTGACTTGGATGACGCTGGAATAAAGTTAGCGCCTCCCAACGTGTGTCAGCAAGGTGCCATGCTGAAATTGGCGGAAAGAGTAATCAAGCAAACGAGGTTCAAAAAGATGAAGTCATAAGCAATCCATTAGGAATCCCATCATAAGTATGTCCCTCGTAGGTACCTTGCCTGAATACCGCACCTATCCAACCCCGCTCAAAATGCTATCGATACACACGACCCAGACTGAACGCCATACCAAATGTTCAAACAACAAACGTGAACCTGTCTACGCCCGCCCAGCAATGTAGTCTTTGTTCTCAATGGTCACACTCTTCGTCTGCAAACTGGTCAGCATTTGCCAAGGATAGTCATGTAAGCGAGCACGGGAAGACTTACCATATGATTAACTTTGTACACACCGACCAACCGCGAGGCAAGCTCGAACATGTTGTTTCGCAACGAAATGACAATGAACTGGGCGTTCTTTGTGCGTTGCTGAATGTAACTTGCGACGATAGAAACCTACAGCATACACATTAGCTTTGAACTTCCCAGCATAGGATCACCGGGTTGACTTACATTTCTGAAGTCCAAAGCAGCATCAATCTCATCCATGACATACAGCGGCGTGGGCTTATAATGGTGCAGCGCAAACACCAACGCCAAAGAAGACAACGTCTTCTCACCACCTGACAAGTTCGAGATATTCTTCCAGCTCTTCTTGGGCGGCATCACGCTGAACAAGACGCCTTCTGAGAAAGGATCCATGCTGTCGACGAGCTCGAGCTCAGCATTTCCACCCATGGTGATCATCTGGTACATCTCCTTGAGTCGCGCGGTGATGATGCTGAAGCCCTCCATGAAGCCATCCATCCGTAATCGGCGGAGTTCACCACACCGCTTCCTGGCAGCGTCGCGGGAGGTGAGAGCTTCTTGAAGGTCGAGACTGCGAGCTGCGTGTTCCTCGACACGCTTGCGGTATTCGGCGAGGACGGAAAGATCGACGTTGACGTTCTCGTTCTTCTTCTCCAAATGTTCGATCTCGGCTTTGAGCTCGGCTTTGTCCATGTCTTCGAGCTCGTCTTTGGTAAATGTAGGCAAGCCTTCGGACTCTTGCTCCTCACCGAGATCGCTGATGCTCTGGTATGAAAGCTTGGACAGCTTGTCCTGGAAATAGCGCTGCTTCTTGACGTGCTCGGCGAGAGCTTTCTGACCCTCCTCGAGCTTATTGCGCATCTCGATTTCGACGGCCCGCGTCTCGTTCAGCTCAGCAGTCTTCTCATCGAGCTCCTTCTTCAACGACTGTAATTCCTCTTTGCGCGCTTCCAGTGCCTCTTGAGCTTCCTCAGCCTGTTGTCTGACACCGGCAGCGTCCCTCTTTTGCGCCGCCATGTCCTCTTCAACCTTTTCAGCGTCGACAGCAAGCTTCTCGAGCTCCTCGGTCGCCTTGGCGTAGGCCTTCTCATGCTTATTTCGTTGCTTCTCCTCCTTCGACCGGGACACCTCTGCATTCGATGAGGTATCAGTCAATGTGTCAATCTGTTGCTTCAGACCATCCACTTTGGCCTTTTGGCTTCGGAGTTTGACGCCTCCAATCTCCATAATCTTGTCCTGGAGAGCTTTGATCTCGGCCTCCACGCCCGCAGTCTCGGCATGGAGCTTGGACACCTCCTTCCCCATGGAGGCGATACTCTTCTCCAGTGCGGAGATACGGGCTTTGTCAGACTTGGTCGACGTTTGCTCTGTGCCCAGCTCCTTGATGCGACGCTTCGAGTCGACGATGTTGCGGTCGAAGCTGTCTAGCTCAAGCGCAATCTTTTGGGCCTTCGTCTCGAGATGGGGGATCTGGTCGTTGAGATCACGCAGCGTAGTTTCCAGTTCGCGCTGCTCTTGTTGTAGCTCTGCGAAAGTTTGCTCAAGGGCGTCACGGTCGTGCTCGAGTTTGTGAACCTGATCCTTGGTGACGTCTGAGGCAAGCTTTGAGGACATGCCACCCTTCGCTACTCGCGTGCCACCACCACTCATGGTACCCGATTTGTCGATCAGCTGACCATCCAGGGTGACCACTCGCCACCTCTTCTTGCCGTATGCAATTCGGTTAGCTTGCTGAAGGTCGTTTGCGACGAGAGTGTTCTGCATGACGCTGAAGAAGGCCGGCTTGAACCTTTCGTCCTTTGGCTTGACGAGATCAAACAGGCGTGGGACGTTCTCCGGAGTGTCGATTACGCTCAGATCTCGCGATGCAAGACGATTGAGAAGGATGAAGTTGGCCCGACCAAGATTATTCTTACGAAGGTAGTCGATGCATTGTTGACCAACCTCGACAGAGTCCACGACCAGATTGTCTAGCTGAGGACACGCGGTTGAGATGGCGACGTCATACTTCTGGTCGATCGCACCAAGGTTACCAAGCCGTCCATGGAACCCGCTGATACGACCAGACTCCTTCAGGCGCATCAAGCCTGTGAGAACATTGCCCTGCGTCTGTGTCGCCGAAAGACTTGCGCGAGCTTCATCGGCCTTTTGCCTGGCTCCAGAGAGCTTCGAGCGAAGACTGGGCTCCTTCTGTGCGACACCGTCAAGCTGTGTCTGGACCCTTTGCGCTTCCTTCTCCACTCGTTTCTTCTCGGCCTTGGTGTCCTCGAGTTCGGCGACCTTGTTCTGCTTTGATCCCTCGTATCCAGCAATCTTAGCCTCAACCTCAGCAATGCCCTTCGCGCCAGCATTTTCTCTTTCGCGAAGGATGTCAAGCTCACTCTGCGCGACGGCAATGGCGGATTGCTTATCGTTGATCTTAGCACTCCAAGGCTCCAAGGACTTTTGCTTTGCCGCAATCTCGTTGGAAAGCCCCTGCGTCTTCCCCGCCAAGGCTGCGCGGATCTTTTCAAGCTCCTTCTCTTCGGCCTTCATACTCTTCTCCAAGTCTTCGATTTCTGCGGCGTAGCGCTCAACGTCGGCAGCGTACTGCTTGGCGAGGGTGTCCGATTCGGATATGCCGTATTTGCTCGTCTCTTTGGTGCTCTCAAGCTTCTTCTGCTTGCCAACCAAGAATTTTTTCTTCTCTTCGAACTTGACGGTCTCCCTGTCGATCTTGGTGACCTCTTTCTGAAGCTCTTGTGCCTGCTTCTCAAGCTTTTCAAGTTCTTTCGCACCCTTCTTATATTGCCTGTCAAGCTGCTTGATACCCTCTTCGTTGCCTTGGTGTTTCTGCAGCTCTTCGTCTAGTTGAGCCTGCATGTCGGCGACAGACTCCTGCGTGACCTGGATGTGATCGTCAAAATCCGAAATGTAGATCTGATAGAGCGTAGCCTGCTTCGTTGCGAGCTCGTTTTCATCCCGGATGTAAGCCAGAGCTTTGTTCTTCTTGTCCTCCAACCCGCTCTTCTCCTTCTCAACGTGTTGAACTCGGTTGTTCTTCTCTGTGCAGACCTCGTCTAGGGTCTCGATCTCGGCGGCCGCTTCTTCAATTGGCGTTTTGTACTTTGACGTGCCGATGATATCTTCTAGATACTCAAGGAGACCATCGTCGTGTTCGTTGGCAGCTTTCGGTTTCATCTGTGCGATCGATTCCACCTCACCCTGCAAGATCAAGAAACGCTTGTGATCGAGATCCACGCCGCGCTCTTTGAGCAGGTTCGTAACGGCGGTAAAGTTCGACTCCCTCTTGTTGATGTAGTACTTGCTAGAGTTGTTCTTGAAAGCTCTTCTCGAGATAACCAGCTGCGACTCTGGGATGACCTCGGCGCCTCCACCTGGGAGGTCCTTGACCTCCTGGAACCAAACTTCGACTTCGCAGTATTCCAGGTCCGGGAATGCTGCTGAGTTGTGGATGAGGGCGGAGATCTTGCCCTGGCGCATCTTACTGGCGCGGAAACCGAAGACGAACAGAAGCGAGTCGATAACGTTCGACTTGCCCGAACCGTTGGGACCTACGACCGAAGAGAAGGACGCGTGGAACGGGCCCACTTCTTGTCGCCCCGCATAACTCTTGAAGTTGGTCAGCACCAGCCATGTGATGACGGTGCGCTGCTTCGGCACCTCGGGCTGCTGCGACATGGCAATGCCCGCCGCCCGCTTCCGCACCAGTATGTCCATTGGTCTCTCCAATTCTGCGACGTGAACATTGGGCTTCTTGACAGCTTCGGGCTCGGCAGCTTGGGTCTGCGAGAGGGGCTCGACGGGTTCGGGCACGGCGGCTTGTGTCTGGGCTTGTGGCTCGAGTTCGGGTTCGGGTTCGGGCGCTACCGTCTGCTCGTTTATGACGCTTTCGGTGATGTCGGCGAGAGGCGTGCTTGACACAGTCGAGCGCGTGGTTTCGGGTGATTGAGAGGCCTCTGGAGTGAGTAAGTGGCTGGCGTCGTCTACGGGCCCCGCTGCAATCGAGACGCGAGATTCCCGACTGGACCTTGCGCTCGCTCGCTTTTTCGGTGACATTTTCGTGGGTGATTGAGGTTCCGAACTCTCTGGAGGGGGTGAAAACAGTCTCGTTGGTTCCAGGGACTCTTGCACGCGCGTCCGCCGCCGTGTCGCTGTAGGCTTTGGCGTTGAGGAGTCGTCCGTCACCCGTTTTGGCCGGCCTCTTCCCCTCTTCTGCGGCGCGGGCGCCGGTGTGAAGTCTTCCTCGTCTTGTTCGGCTTGGGGCGGTTGATTCTCCTCCTCGTCGGAGTCATCCATGACGGGGGCTTTTCGGCGCGTCGCGGCGGCGCGCGTCGACTTCCGGGGCGATGCTGAAGACATGTCTCTGTCTCTGGCGGTGTGTTAGATTAGAGGGGCCGGGTGTCGTTTGTGGTTTTGGTATGCTCCCGTCTGTTGTGCGATGTTGGTAAACAACAATCGCGCACGGACCGCCGACGCGCTAACCACTCTAGTCACGTGCAAGTCTCACCCCGCGTCTGAACCCCATCGAGACATCACTGCCACCGCTCTATCAAAAGAAAGGTCTCTTCTGTTCCCTGCTCGAGCTTGCCCGCGGTTCTTTGCCATACCCTAAATTCAAGCGTTGGGCTCACACTAGCGACATTCCCTCACTCCTGCCCCAGGCAGCAGTCGACGTGGTCGCACCTTGTGCAACTGGGATGACGCGACTCACAAACGAGACAAAATGACAGCTCCGATCGTCTTCGCTCATACCCCCGGATTGTATCACGGCAGCTCGTGTCGCTATAATTGTAGCTTCTTCACCCGTGGCGAGCCCGTCAAGCGTTTCGATCAAACAGGTCGTGATATATTCATGCTTTCATTCCGCGCCCTCTACCACCGCAGCAGCAGCGGAGCGTCGAGAGACTGAGTTCCTCGAGTGCTTATGTATGAGGAAGGAGACTTAACTACACATACGAGAGAAGCCCACAGTAGGACTCAACACTCAATCGCCACACTCCACCCCTACTCAATCGACTCAATCTCCTCCACCAGCATCCCTCTCATCTGATTCCTGATAAACAACTTGCTCTCATCCGCCAACACCTTCTTCGCATTCTCCTCAATCCCATACATCGCCCTCGCGAACTCCGCCGCATCCTCCTTACTCCGAAACGTCACCTCGTTTACAATATCGAAATCCACCGTCGGCGTCGGCGTCCCAAACACGGTGAACGGGAGGTCCAGCTCCGGGTCCGATGCTTCGTGCAAGAGGTACCGCCGCGTGTAGCGGACCAGCCCTTTGCAGTCTTTCGCTATTTCCATGACCATGGGCACGTGGTTGGCTTCGTAGTAGGCTTTGAATTCGGAGGGGCTGAGCGAGGGGTTGCGTTTGAAGAAGAGGAGGAGCTTGTATTTTGGAGGGGTGACCATTTTGGGCAGGTGATGAGGTGATGAGGTGATGAGAAGGATTTGAATCTGCGGCTTGAAGTGATGCCTGATTTTGTTCGTTTTCGGAAGTAGCAGTCTTTATAGAGGCATTATCGGCGTTCGGGAATCTGGCTGGTAACTGGCCGAACTTCCGCTTTCCATTCGGGGGACTAGATAGACGATCTGACGCGACGCTTGATGCCAAGACCACAACCCATGCTGGAAGTAAGCGTAGGTATGCATGTTGGTAGCCGCACATTCTTACGCCCTCCGCCACTTCCGGCACCACCTCTTTGGGAAGTGACGAAATCACGTAAACTATCGCTAGCTCATAGGATCCCTGGGGGGCATTTCAGCTATAGGATAATCCCAGTCGTTCATTGCAGGCATGGTATTCCACCACCCTGCGTCAAAAAGCCCCCCTCTATGACCATTTATAAGCGAATCCTGGAATGAGGCGAACTGATGCTCCGAATCAGGTGCCTGAGATTCCGTTCGTTGTGTTGCCCCTCTTGCACGTGAAGGAGTTTGTTGCTCTGAAAGTATTCGATAAGATTCTTGGTTATTTTCGACGTCCTGAACGGGTGAGCTTTCGGAGAGAAGGCCGACGTCCGGGCTAGGAAGTAGTGGGATATTTAGGTTCGGGGACTTTGGACCATTTAGAGTGTCCCCGGTATCTTCGAGGGAGTAGCCGGGCCGGCCTATGTTCCAGGGATATATAGGTGAGGTTATTAGATCTACGCCGTTCGATTTCCCGGCGTCGATTGCTTCGTTGAGTTTGATTGCCTTCATTGCATTAGTTTCAAGCACATATATGGAGAGCGAGCTCTGAACGGAAACTAGAAGAGACACTTACCAACCTACGCAATGGTTTCCAGTAGATGCTCAGTATCTCCAATACCGTCTGGATCGTCTTGATTTGTGCTGAATCTGGCCCGAAAACTTGCCTGGATTGATCCGTAGAACCGGCTGACTGCAACATACTATCATACACCTTTGGTGATGAGTTAGCTCGCGTAGACCTGGATGGACAGATGCAGCATCTACACCACAAGCTACTTACCACGAACACGTGCCCCACCATAAAAGCTCCGTAACCACTTAAAGGCCACAATCTTGTGATATCCAGATCCCTTTCTATGAGTTGGTGCAAGAGCTCCGCAAATGCAACAGCCTGTTGAAGGACCAGCTCTGTATTTTTCTGAACCGATTCTTTTGAAGCTGCCGATTGCGTAGGCTGGCCAGAAAGGATAGGGACCATAGAGGCGTGCATGAGGAGCCGACTCAAGTGATACATGGAGCAGACAGATGCGAGGAGCTCAGGGCTTTCCTCGTAGAATTTGGCTCTCGAGCAGAGGTCGGTGAGGGGGAGTTGCATGGAGCGCTCGAGGGGATCTAAGAGCTCCCCTAGTCTGTTGAGGTCGCTTGTTCGTTGGGAGGTTGAGCGCGTGGGAGAACCGGAGATGAAGGTTTGGACTTTTGTCCTTTGGAAGTCAGCATTATTCAGCCGTGCAATTGCCAGCCCGTGGCTGACTCTCGAGATAGAAGGGCTACGGCCATGTCACGAAACCAAGTATGAGTATGATGGACTTACCAGATTCCCAAAAGCTTGACCAATTCCGCCATTAATGAACCGCCTGTATCGGATTCCGGGCTCGCTTTCCAGTCAAGGTTCATCTTCCCACCCAGTGTGAGCTCTACCCCTTGTATTGACCCTCCTGTCTCGTATTTTGCTGGTAGCGGTAAACCCGCCGCCCGCTCACATACACGATTAGAGTCCAATTGTTTACTGCCAATACAAAAGCTGCACCAACTAGCCCAAAATGATCGTCTTCTCATCTCGCGCTCGAACTGCATACCGCGATTCATTGAAGCAGAAGCAACCTCGTACAACCTATCATACCCGAGAAGCTGACTTAGTCGAAAGGCTAAAGATGCGTGGACAATAGCCCGCTGGATCTCGCCCTGCGAGAAATAGTACAATTGCAAGACTTGCAACGCTTGTATCCTTGGGAGGGAGGGCTCGTCAGCGTGGGA
Source organism: Lentithecium fluviatile CBS 122367 (assembly GCA_010405425.1). Lineage (NCBI taxonomy): Eukaryota > Fungi > Ascomycota > Dothideomycetes > Pleosporales > Lentitheciaceae > Lentithecium > Lentithecium fluviatile. Next base: position 1,062,811 of record MU005578.1, on the reverse strand, counting down.
GAGGGCCTCCACACTTGCAGAACGCGCCCATGACCATGACTTTTCGAATATTGTGTGCACGGGAAAGATCTTGATGTGTTTTTGGTACGGCGAATCAACTTCCTTTAGGAAAATTGCTGCATGTGCGAAGATGGCGCGAACAAGGTAGTCTGGAATGCGATTCTGCATATAGAGCTGAAAAGCTATTGTTTTGTGGAATAACAGCGTAGCATTATAGATGCGCTTGAAGTAGACTTCCAGGAGGAGCAATCCGACTTCCGTAGAAGGTAACTCGGCGGTCTCAGGTTCCTCTAAGCTGTGAACTGGGCGTTCTTCAGAAAGGGCATCTTGACTGATGCGTTGTCTCTTTGCTGGCTTCGCCGCGGTAGACGACAGCTCTAGACGATGGGCTCGCTCTCCAGTATTCGGTTGCGATGCCTTAGCTCGGCTTGTTCTTTGCGCAATGCGCTTCCGATCCGGTGGCGATGGGTACGTGCACGCCGCTCGCTGCTTGCGGCATCGCAGACAAGAGGGTAGATCGCGATCGCACCTGAGCTTCTGGTCCCGACACCGGAGGCATGAAACGGTTGGTTTTGTCTGATTGTCCTGAGGCTTTCGAGGCACTGAGGCGTCCACCACTATGGGGTCCTCCTCTTCCATCCTTGCCGAGATGGTCGATCGGAGGAGCCAGAGGCAAGTTCGGGGAGACAGGCAAGGCCGAAAGGAGAGCCAACTAGCTGCGTGAGAAATTCTTAATCACTCGTGGGTTCGTTCGGAGCGAACAATATGGGCTGCCTCGGAGTTTTGAAAGAGGGAGGTTTTGCTGACCAAGGTTGACCAGCTAACTTGATACAGTCAGATTATGCGATGGGGGCTCGGCCCGAAGCACTAGCAGCATCACGTGCGTAGAGCTTAATTGGTCGACCAACACAACACAGAGAACTTCCCTTCCACACCGCGCTGCACGTTCCAACACGCTGCCAAATTCCCAACAAATGTGGTTACTATCGAAATGTAGTAGGTTTGGGGGGGCGAGAAATCAACTAATGACCCCGAAATGCACTCAAAACACCCCGAATATGATCCTACAAAGCTACATCTTACATGATAGGCAAAAGATTAACCCCATGGGGTCTACACCACCTGGATATATGCTTCTGAAAGGTCGGAAATGCTGCCGGTCGTCAGGAAGGATTGTGGGGCGTAAGCTGTAACCATGAGCTCGGGAACTTTCCGGTCACCCAGTGCTCGCTCGCTCGCTCGCTCCTACCAGAGGTATGCTCTCAAACCCATATTTCGCCGATCAAGCAGAGAATTGACCGAAATGGTACAGACATGCTTCAGAAGGATTGAGACCGCTCCCAGTCGCCGGGGGAGATTGGGAAATGTTCGATTAGGTTCAAGGACAATCTCTTGCGTCCGCTTAGCCGTCAGCACCTGACTGTCCGCAGTATGACATCGTCTTGTCGCAATGCCGCTTGAAGATGAGGATTGCTGTTGGTCGGCTGAACCGAGGACTTCAGCTGGAAACAAAACGACCTACTCTATGCGATCTAGCAGCAGATAAGAGGGTGGGATACGGGAACTTATAAGATCAAGTAGAGTAACTCAAGAAGGGGTTCATCACGACGTCGAGCAATACTCTTCAGCTATAACTGACTGAAAATATGACGACAAATTCCAGTCCTTCGACTCCTCGGACTTCTTCCCCTACTCCCTCCCCCTCCTCCATCTCCACAGCGGCTTCTGCGAATGCACATCTCGATGATGTGGTAATCATTGGAATGGGCTGTCGTACAGCTGGGGGCAATGACTCACCCGAGAAGCTATGGAAATTTATTATGGATAAGAAAGACGCTTCTGGTGACAACCCTAGCTGGCGGTGGGAACCGTGGGTTCGGAGGGACCCTCGGAATGCGAAGATCATCGAGAAAACCATCTCCAAGGGCTACTTTATCGAGGATCTGGAGAACTTTGATGCTGCATTCTTTGGTGTGTATCTCTGTGGCAGACAGTCAGACTTGAGACACTTGCTGATATACCCTTCTTAGGAATCTCTCCAAAAGAGGCCGAACAAATGGACCCTCACCAAAGACTTGGATTGGAAGTCACATGGGAAGCTCTCGAGAACGCTGGTCTCGACCCCAAATCTCTTGCCGGCTCTGATACAGCTGTCTATATGGGTAAGTAACTCTGGTATGAAGCCGGCTCCAGGACATCCGCTAATTTGAACCCCTATGCTCAGGTGTGGATTCAGATGATTATTCCAGACTTCTTCTTGAAGATTTGCCAAACATAGAGGCCTGGATGGGTATAGGCACCACAGCCCACGGAATTCCTAACCGGATCTCTTACCACCTTGATCTGATGGGCCCCAGTGCGGCAGTTGACGCTGCGTGCGCATCATCCCTTGTTGCTGTCAACTCCGGGCGCCAGGCCATTCTAGCCGGAGAATCTAGCATTGCCATCGTCGGTGGTGTCAACGTCTGCTTGTCCCCAGCGTTGTTCCACATGTTAGGCTCAGCTGGTGCGCTCTCGCCAGATGGTGTTTGCCTTTCATTCGATGATGATGCCCACGGTTACGCCAGAGGAGAAGGCGCTGCTGTCCTTATTCTCAAAAGGCTGTCCCATGCCATCCGGGACGGCGATAGAGTCCTCGCCACTATCAAAGGCACTGCTGTTGCCCAAGATGGTAAAACAAATGGAATTATGGCTCCCAACGCCAAGGCCCAAGAACTGGTTGCTAGAAAGGCCCTCAAACAAGCCGGCGTCGAACCCTTGTCTGTAGGCTACATTGAGGCTCATGCCACGTCTACTTCCCTAGGCGACCCCACCGAAATCTCTGCTATTTCTGCAGTGTATGGCGCTGGGCGTTCACAGCATGTTCCTGCAGTCGTCGGGTCTATCAAACCCAATGTTGGCCATCTTGAGGCTGCGGCTGGCGCCATCAGCCTCATCAAAGGGGTTTTGGCCGTAAGCAAGGGACTGATTCCGCCCCAGACAAGGCTGCATAAACTCAACACTAGGGTCGACTGGACAAAATCCGGTCTGCATGTGCCTACAGAGAGCATGGAATGGCGTGAGGCGGAGGGACCTCGCCGTGCTGCCATTTGCTCCTATGGATACGGCGGTACTGTTTCTCATGCTATCATCGAGCAACCTTCATTCTCGTTCCCCACCGCACAAGCCAACGAGGACGGTCCCACGCTGTTAGTACTCTCAGCTCCGCAAGGAAAACAGAGGCTGGCAATCCAAAGTGCTGCCCAGGCCAAATGGATCTCCTCTGCTGGCCAGAGCGAGAGTCTCAAGGCTGTCGCGGCCACATTGGCCCAGCGCCGTGCTCACCATGACTTCCGTGCAGCATTCGTCGTTTCTAGCCACGCAGAAGCTGCAGAGTTGCTGAATTCCTTCTCCAAGGGTGTCGCCGACGAGTGGACCTCTCAAGGTCGCACTTTCGGGAATGACATCAATAAGGAGGTTGTCTGGATATTTTCTGGACACGGCGCACAGTGGGCAGACATGGGGAAAGAACTCCTCCAGAACTCTTTGTTCCGTCAGGCTGTAGCTCCGCTCGATATCATAGTGTCACAAGAACTTGGGTACTCTGCTATCGAGAGTCTAAAAAAGGGCACTTTCGAAGATTCGGACGAGATTCAAGTCCTGACCTACTTGGTGCAAGTCGGTCTTAGTCAACTTCTGGGGTCCAAAGGAATTCGCCCTGAAGCAGTCATCGGACACTCCGTTGGAGAGATTGCGGCATCAGTCACGGCCGGTTGCTTGACACCAGAGGAGGGCACTATCATCGTCACGAGACGCGCGCGTCTGTATGCCCAAGTCAAGGGCCTTGGTGCGATGTTCTTGGTCCATCAATCTTTCTCCGACGTGTCGGCTGAGCTAGGTGACAGAAAAGATATTGTGGCTGCCATTGACTCCTCCCCGTCGTCTTGTGTCGTCAGTGGTGCCGTTGCTCCTTTGGCTCAATACGTTGAGAGCCTAAGAAAGCGCGGTGTGGGGGCGTTCCAGGTCAAGACCGATATCGCTTTCCACAGTCCCATGCTTGACGTTTTATCGGGACCGCTAAAGGCTATCCTCTCTGACACACTCACTCCTCGGCCGCCAAAACTCAAGCTATACTCGACTTCCCAAGTGGACTCCCGCTCCCAGGTTCTTAGAGATGTCGCCTATTGGGTTCATAATATGGTCAGCCCTGTCTGGCTTACCTCTGCTGTGAATGCGGCCGTTGAAGACGGATACAGAGCGTTCCTCGAGGTTTCATCTCACCCTATCGTGCTGCATTCTGTCAACGAGACCTTGGTGGAGAAAAATCTGGGTGATTTTATCACTGTTCCTACGATGAGGAAGAACCAGCCCGCTGATAAAAGCCTCCTTCATGCCATCGCGCAGCTCTACGTCAAAGGTGTTAGAATCGATTTCGCTGCCTTTCTTGGTCGCCAGTGGTCCACCGAGGTTCCCGGGTTTCAGTGGAGCCACAAGCCATACTGGAAACATGTATCTTCTGGTACCGTTGGTTCAGAAAGCGTGCACGACGCCGACAAGCACACCATGCTCGGGCACCGCACATCGATCGCCGGTATCGATACTACTCTCTTCACTACCACGCTTGAAGAAGGCAACAAGCCTTTTCCTCGGCCTCACCAACTACATGGCACTAATATAATCCCTGCTGCCGTTTACGTCAATACTTTTCTCCAAGCCACTGGCGCTACCGTTCTTTCTGACATGCAACTGCGTGTGCCTCTGGCCGTCACCGAAGACCCTCGAAAAGTCCAGGTCATCGTCCAGGGCGACAGCGTCAAGATCGCTTCTCGTCTCGGCTCTTCCGACGACCACTCTTGGGTGACTCACAGTGCAGCCCGCTGGAACGTCGAGCCTCTTACCCAGGATGCCACGTTCTTCGACATCGATGCCATTAGAAAGCGTATTGGTACCGCCTTGTCGAACACATTCTCTATCGACTATCTCACCAAAGTTGGAGTTTCTGGTATCGCCTTTCCTTGGGCAGTCACCGAGCATCACGGCAATTCCAAGGAAATGCTTGCAAGAGTGGACAATGACCCAGAAAACGAAATTATGACGTGGAATCTACAATCATGGGCTCCTACCCTCGATTCCGCTGCCTCAGTCGGTTCTACTATCTTTTCTGATGATCCGAAACTGCGTATCGTGTCGCAGATCGACAAGTTGATCCTACACTCCAACAAGCCTCCACCAAAATTCTATTACCTCTATGTCACGGAGACTGATACTTCCGATGATCCGCAAAGCCGGTCCGCAGATGTCTCTGTGCTCGATGTACAGGGAGAGCTCTTAGCCAAGTTCGAGTCCATCAGGCTTACTGAAGTCGAGGCTGCCTCGGGAATGAGTCGAAGCATGGAAAGTTTGGTGCATCAGATGGCTTGGGTCCCAGCTCGCATGTCTGAAAAGCCTCTTCGCCTGAAACAAGCCGTCCTTCTATCGCCGGATATTAAGATACTTGAACAGTACGAGACTGAGTTGCGGCTGCATGTTCCGAAAATCTTGAAGGCCAACACTGCCCAGGAACTCAACCAGACAGACATGTCCGCTCTTTTGGGTGACAAGGGTTCTGCAGTGGTCTACTGTCCGGGTCCGGTTCAGTCTTTGGAGAGTGTTGCAAGCTCGGCTCACCGTTTTATCTGCGAAGTCGCGGCCACGATGAAGTTCATTGTTGAGAATAGCCTTCCGACCAATTTCTTTATCATTACAGATAAGATTTATGCCGCCGACTCAGCTACCGCACTCGCCCAAGGGCCTCTGTACGGTCTCGCTCGCGTCATTGCTTCGGAGCATTCAGACATCTGGGGTGGGCTGATTGACAAAGAGGGCCCGCACTTCCCCACGACACCATTCAAGTATGTCCAAGAACAGGATATCATCCGCTTCGTGGATGGGGTACCGAGAATCGCACGCCTGAGACCCTTCTCCGCGGACCAGCGCCTCCCATCTTCAAGCAGTCTAACGCTACTCCCCAAGCCTGAGGGCACTTATGTCATCACTGGTGGGCTCGGTGCTCTTGGCCTTGAGACTTGCCATTTCCTCATCGAGAAAGGAGCGCGTCGTATTGTCATCGTCTCTCGACGGGATCTGCCTCCCCGAAGCCAATGGCAGAGCGCTTCGGACAAGCTGGCTCCCGTCCTGAGCAGTTTGCAGACCATGGAAAAGTTGGGCGCTAGCATCCACGTCGTATCTCTCGATATCGGCGCCGAAGACGCACATGAGCAATTACTGAACGCACTGGACCGTCTCTCACTACCTCCAGTCTTGGGTGTAATCCACGCCAGCGGTGTGTTAGAGGATAGTTTATTGATCGAGACAACCTCCGAGTCGTTCGCTCGGGTCCTGTCACCGAAGGTTTCCGGCGCCATCACGCTCCACAAGGCTTTTCCCCCGGCTAGTCTCGACTTCTTCGTCCTTTTCTCCTCCATAGGAGGTCTTGTTGGTACATCCGGCCAAAGCTCATATGCGTCTGGCAATGCTTTCCTCGACATCCTGGCAGCTCACCGTCGAAAACAAGGTGACAACGCAATCGCCTTCCAATGGACCGCCTGGCGTGGTCTAGGAATGGCCACCTCAACCGACTTCCTCACTCTCGAGCTCCAAAGCAAAGGCATCACGGATATCAAACGCGACGAGGCCTTCAGCGCCTGGGAACATATGTCTCGATACGACGTCGACCACGCCGTTGTGACACGTAGTCTGGCCATCGGCGAAGGCGAGCAAGTTCCATGCGCTCTACTAGAGGAGATTGTCGTCCGCCATCCCCGTGCACAGGCTTCCTCAGCGCTGGCAGTAGAGAGCAAGAGCGATGATTCCGTCCGCCCGACGAAAACCCCAGAGCTCAAAACTTGGCTCGACGTGAAGATTCGCGAGTGCATTGCCTTCGTGATGAAGATTTGTGATATAGAGGAGATTGACCCACGCATTCCTCTGTCAGACTTTGGTGTTGATAGTGTCATGACTATCGCGCTGAGACAGAAGCTGCAAAACTCGCTGAAGGTAAAGGTGCCCCAGACGCTGACATGGAATCATCCTACGGTTATTGCTATGGTGGAGTGGTTCTTGAAGCAAATGACGACGGAGGAAGCCAGTCTTGAATAAAGGCAATGGTATTGGTGCGGACGGCGACACACAATGGTTATCATTTGACTAGAAGCATTTTCTTCTTCCATTAGCCCTGACTTTAGAATCCTCATTGCAGAAAAGAGTATAGAAGAATCCAGCACAATCTTCAGCATTTGTGACGTCAGTCCACGTAGCATCCAAAGCACGAAGTGAGTTTTAAGAAATAGGTCTACTTAAGATGCCGCGCAGACTTTCTGCTGGAGCAAGGCCACTCATCTGGTGACAGTCCAAAGTGGGCGATCTCTACCATTTTCGGAGCATGGAATCATTACCTAGCGAGATAATGGCGTGATTTCTACAGCAGCACTCGTGATGTAGATGATAATTCTAAACGGCGTACGTGCATAGACTGATACCCGTGGTGGGGCCGCGGTCCGGTCCATTGTGCACTTGTGAGCGTAAGCTCAACGCCGATCATAACGCAATCGAAATGGCAGAGCGCCGATTAAAGTTTACAAATCTTACGATGATCAACATGCACAGAACCGATTCCATCAAAACATTCTGACCCGAGTGCTCACCGCTCTTCTACTCATATTCTGTTGAGCTCTGACGCGATGGGCGAACTCTTATCTACCTTCTCAAGACGGCAATATCGTACAAGAAGGGATCCAGACGGTCTTTTGATAAGGTTTCGGGGAGATATGCAGGTAAGCTCACCGCACTTGCATCTCGCTTGGGCTCTTATGCCGATCCACCATGGCAGACAGCCAAAGACCTGTGGGCTCTAGATTTGGATGTGGGACCTATGGGAGATTTGATGCAGCTTTCTTGGGAATTCCCAGGTTCGGGGGTGGGTCTTCGGGGTCTTCGGGCGGGGATGTATGTTCTCGGGGCTAAAATCGAGTGATCCCGAATCATTAAATCGGACATTATTATGTGATCGATATTTCGGACGAAAAGCCAGAGCTAGCACACTCAATCTCATTGCATCACTCTTGAAGTGAAAGCGCTTACGTTCGCCCTAAGCCGAGGCCTGGACGCCCGTGCGAATGTACGCCCAACCCTACCACACGTGTGCAGAGTTAACTAAAAGTTCTACGTTTAGACATCAAAGAGCATTTAAAATCCATTTTACATACGAGGACTAACAGAATAGGGCTGTTACAAAAGCCCTGGCTAGTTTGCGGGGGACAATTGTTTCCTAAGGACCACGTGGCACCTACCGCAAGAGTGTGTGCGAAGCGACAACTAGTCGAGTCTTTAGTCTAGGCGCCTCTTTAGAAAATACGGCCACCGAAGCATTACCACTCCGCGCACAATGAAAAGACTCTTCTTGTAAGATCTTATCTTCTATTATACAGTTCAGAACCTGTTCGTCGTCGCTTTTCTAAAACTCCGTATGCGCTTGACTTGTACCTCTTAGACTACCCTAACTTCATGTTGATGCCAAGTCAACAATCTTTTGTCACTGGTTCTTAGAATAGTAGCTAACCTGAGCTTCAGTCTCGGAGCTACTGGCCACATTGGAGGGGCAACTTTGAACGCTATCCAGGCCCAATTCCCCGATGTTGCAATTACAGCCCTTGTTCGCGACCAAAATAAAGCCCAGAGGCTCTCAAAAAGATTCGCGAATCTGGAGGCCATTGTCGGCGATTTCCAGAATCTAGACCTCATCGAAAGCGTATCCCAAGCCGCGGACATCGTTATAAGTCCGTCCCACAGTCGCTGGACCCTCCAAACCAACGCATACTCACAAAACTAGACACCTCGCCAGATCTACTTCATGGAAGCCACGCAGCCATAGAAGCGGCCATTCGGGGCCTGGCCTCGCGCCCCGAAAAGGGCTTCTATATCCAGACGTCCGGCGCCTTTCTCGTTAGCGAAGGAACAAGTGGTGCAACAGCATCCGAAAAGATATGGAGCGATATCGTTGACATCAACCTCATTACGACAATGCCACCAGCTCGCTACCACCAACGCACCGACCAACTCGTCCGAGACAAATCTGGCCGGGTGAACGTGGCCATCGTGTCCCCAACCGTGGTGTATGGTCTCAGTGATTCGACGGAGAACCAGGTACCCATCACGATCCGTGACATCGTAGCTACGACGAAGGAGATCTCGGCGGGCTTTACGCTTGCTCAGGGCAAGAACATCCTCGGCTATGTCCACGTCCATGATCTCGCGGATATCTATGTCAGACTGTTCGCTGATGCTGTGAAAGGAGCTCGAAGATCTGATCAGAGGCTGTGGGGGCCGCATGCGTATTATTTTGCGAATGGGGAGGAGTTGTCGTTTGCGGCGTATATGGAGGCCCTTGTCAAGGTTCTTCAGGATAAGAAAATCTTATTTACGGATGTGGTTAAAGAAATTGGAGCTGCGAATGATGTCACAGACTGGGAGTGCGTGGGTAAAACTGCCATGGTTCACGGCTACGGTGCGAATGTCCGGTGTCGCAGTGAGAGGGCGCAGACACTGCTTGGATGGAAGGCGCAGGGATCAACCTTGATAGAAACACTACCAGAGACTGTTGACGCCTTATGTTACGTAGCCTAGATTGAAGCGATGCTAGCTACATTATGACAAGCTCAGAGCCGACTATAACCTCGAAGTTGAATTCGAAGACGCCATCTAACCTAGGATCCTGATTCACGGAAACCAAGCGAGATTTTGGATACTCCATACAGTCCTTTCTACATATTTGAATACAAAGGTAACTCGTGTCAGACAATATTGACTACGACTCACCCAAATATCGCAGAAACAAGAATTTGGGGTTTCCACCAAGTATACCCTCGGAAGGAATACCCGGCCAAAATCCGCCTCATTTTCCGAAGGACGAGAATCGGCCTCTAGAAGAACGGAATCAAAAACCGGCAAACCTGCTTCTTTTCCTCAAGCTAGCGCCCCAAAAGTACATCCCATAGATACCGAAAATGCACAGAACGGTCAACCCAGCCAATAAACTGACACCGCCATCGATTCCGAGTCGCGAAAACATTGGTCCCGCGAAAAGAACGGCCCCAGCTGCAAAAGCACTTCGAGCAAAGCCGTTCGCCGCAAACAGCGAGCCAGAGTAACGTGGATAGGTGAACGGAAGGTAAATGAACATGCACTGGATGATTATGAAGACTCCGCACACTGCCCAAAGATCAGTACTGTAAGTGTACACCAGAATTGGGAACATAATACGTACTACTTATTGCAATGCCGAAGAGACTGGCGATCCAATGAACCGACTTTCGAGCTGTCCAGGCTATATTCAACAGGTTAGTATTCAAGTGTAAAGCTGCGGAGGTGGGGCGTCGACTTACCAAAGATGAAAAGACCAATCGGGATGAGGAAACTGGCGATTAATCCAGGCCACAGGCGAGCCTCCGGAGGCACCGACTCCATCTTCGCCATCTTTGGATCTCCTACGTAGTAGAAGTAGGCACAGTATATAACCACACCCACGATGAGTCCGATCAGAACAGCCAGAAACGCCAGGCCCAGTTCTCCCAAGTTGAACCCATAGATATTGCGATACACGAGTGGAAACGACTCGAAAAAAGAGTAGTATAGACCGTATACTAGAGCCGTATAGATGGTTGAGAAGAGCACGGCGGGGTCGAGGATGTTGATCTCCCAGGGTTTGATCAACGCGTCGAAGGCGATCTGTCGGGGAGATAGTTGGGCTTGTCTGATCTCAGACTCTGATTTGAGGTCGGTGCGTCCGGTGAGGTCTCTCAGTCGCTGTGCCCGGCGGAGCAAAATTTTGTCGGGAGATGTCTCTGGTAGACATGTGAGGACTACAATCAACGTCGGGCCTGCAAACCAGAGAAGTTCCCAGGAACTCCATCTCCAGTTCTCCGCCTGCACGGCAAACCCGCCCACAAGGGGGCCCAGAGCCTGGCGTTGCTGTAAGCAGATATCTCTTTTGAGTTTTGGAAGTACGAGATTGTCTTACAGGGCTCAGAGTCGCTCCACCACCCCAAAATGCGATAACATAGGGCATCTCCCTCCCACCAACGAAGTCTCCATAGCTAGCGCCTGCATTGGCCAAAGCGGGCGCGCCGAAAAATCCCAGCAAAAACCGCAGCACTAGCAGACCACCAAAATTGTTCACCAAAGCAGTTGCGACGCAGAGAGCAACGAAAATGATGTATGTGTAGACATAAGGCGGATTGCGACCGATCGCGGGAATCTCAGACAGTGGAGCAAACAACAATGGCCCCACGCCATAACCGAGAACGTAGAGGGATAGTCCGAGAGCAGCAGCTGTTTCGCTTACATCAAAAATAGAGGTTATGTCCGGGATGCTTGCGGTGTAAAGAGATGATCCGATGTAGACTGAGATTGTGTAGACCAGAATGAGGAGACCGACCCACATCTTCTTCCGAAACGACCAATTGTGGGGATTCTCCGGATCGCTGTCGGAATACCAGGTCACTAGATTGATATCTTCTCTGACATTATCAGATTCCGTCGAAGTGACCCCTTGTGATGGGACCTGCGTATCAAGTCGTCCCTCTTCGATTTCATCGAGTGATTTAGAGCTTGTGTCTGTCTCGTCCATTTCCACGGGCCTTGGTTGGAAATAGTCCGTGGGCAGCTTGAAGTCGTGATGCTCTTCAGGGTAGCGAGAAAGCTTCTTGACCCCTAAGAACCGGAGCCATTGCCCGACGACAGAGTCTCTGAAGGTATCGCGCATGATGTGTGTGTGTGTGTGTGTGTGTGTGTGTGTGTGTGTGATTTCGATCCTGACTGAATATGAGTTGATGCGCATAGGCATTGTACGGCTTGCATTGGACGCTCGTACCTGCGGTGCTTGCGATGGATTGCTATAGGTAAAGCTGTGGGGCCTCAAACTAGCGCGTTCAAGTCGCAGGCCCTTCGTGAACACGGGAGTGAGTAAGGTAGTGTGTCGGTCAGGACCTAGTTATTTTCTGGTCAGCTATTGCTAAGCCCTCCGGTACTATCTGCCAGCAAGTCTATTTTGCTGATGGATGGGTGTTGAGGGTTGATGGTTGGCGTTACTGGCTTTGTTGTGGGGCACGGGCGTTCTTGCTGTCGACTCGCCGCAGGCACGAAAACACACAGAAACACCGGCTGGCGCTTCCGCGGGATGCTGAGTTTGGCAAGGAGCTTAAGAAATCAAACTAGACGCTATTCAACTGATCAAGAACTTTGAACCCTATCGGCGGAGAACCGGAGGTGTTGTAAGTGTAGTGTGTCATGTGTAGTAGACATATGAGAGGTCATTGCTTCGTGCACTCAGTGTAGCTACGCCCAACTGGAGATTTGTCAGAAAGGGCAATTTCATATTCCTAACTCACCCAGTGCGCGGGGGATGAGAGGTGTGTTGCAATGCTACGCCGCGGTGTTGATTTTTAAAGCTTGCTGAGTAATTCTCGAAATGGAAATGATCGACAACCCCGACGACCACCCCGACCCCGACGACCCCTCCGAACCGTCCGAACCGTCCGAACCGTCCGACCATGCTCACCCCGACACTTTTCAACCACCATGTCTACGTATCCGGATATTAGCAATCCTTTCGGCAGGGGAAGCGGATCCCTTCGTGGGATCCGCAGGTGGCCGCCGCTGATTTCTGTATTCCGCTCTCCCTAGGTGCCACCCGTTGTAGGGCTATACAGGTACGGTCCAGCGCAGAATAAAATTTCTTCCGCAAGACTCTACCTTTCACATACTCACTCTGAACGACTACTCATAATGTCGTCTATTCAATTCCTTCCCTTGTCGTTGCCCATCCTCCTGGTGGCGACGTCAATTCTATCCATTGCGATATACATATTTTACAACCTAAAACTACACCCCCTCTCCTCAATACCCGGCCCTTTCTTCGCCCGCGCGACCTCCTTCTATCCCATTTACCTCTACTACCGCGGAGACTTTGCCCTCCACATGCGCCACCTCCACGGCATCCACGGCGATTTCGTCCGCCTGACCCCGAATCACATTGCCGTCTCCTCCTCGACGTCCCTAAAACAACTCTGGACGAACAAGGAGTTTGAAAAGGGCGACTTCTACGATGCTTTCACGCTAGGCTTTAGCAAGCATCGGGACCTCTTCACCATCCGCCAAAATAGTTTCCATTCGCAGCGAAAGAGGATTCATGCCAATGTGTGGAGTATGACGTCGGTGCTGGAGATGGAGAAGTATATTGATGAGATGGTTGCGCTTTTTTGCCTGAAGATGGGGAGGCTGGCGGACGGTAATGAGCTTATGGATGTCGGACTTTGGACGTGGAGGTTCACCTATGACGTCATTGGCGAGCTTTTCTTCGGGAAAGCGTATGGGTTTCTCGAGCAGGAGCGCGACATTGATAATTTGATGGCGGCTGCCGCTGCGGTGGCTCCTTTTGAGGGCATGATGGGCATGGCGCCCACGTGGCTGAAGCCGTTCATGTGGTGGATGTTGGCAATCCCGAATATTGCTAGGGGAGTCATGAATTTTCAAAAGGTGAAGGTGACAGGGAAGAAGGTAGTAGCTGACCGTATGAGAGCAGTGGAGAACCAAGCAGAAACAAGGACGGATATGTTGGGCAAGATGTTGAATATCGTATGGGAGAAAGGCGAGAAGTATGACTGGTCAGTGCAGGACGTGGAGCAAGAGTGTTTTGTGGCAATGTAAGCAATCCCTTACCGTCCATTTCTTCGCACATCTTTCACTTTTGCTATGTGCTGACCTCCACTGTGCAGGGTCGCGGGCAACGACACAGTCTCGATAACACTTACCACCATCCTGTATCACCTAGCTGCCCACCCTTCCTCTCTAGCACGCCTGCACCAAGAACTCGACAAAGCAACTGCCGAAGGTGCTCTTTCGCCCACTATTACTTACAAAGAAGCTGCATCTATCCCCTACCTCGTAGCGACCATCAACGAAGGCTTTCGCATTCACCCATTGTTTGGATACCCCGTTCCTCGGGTGGTTCCGAAAGAGGGCGCCGAGATTTGCGGGCGTTGGTGGCCCGGGGGCACAGTGTTGGGCACAAGCTGTGGTGTGCCAGAGAGAAACAAGCAGTTGTTTGGAGAAGACGCGGATAGCTGGAGACCGGAGAGGTGGCTGGTGGACAGGGAGATAGCCGCGCGCATGTGGGATGATGTTTGCGCATTTGGAATTGGGCAGAGAGCGTGTATTGGACAACATGTAAGTTTTCTTCTACTAAAACTCACCAAACGTTCTGGATACAGGGCGTTTGGGATTTCCTCTTCTGTGAAGAGACGGGAACGCTTGCTGACCCGTAAGATGCAGATTGCGCGCTGTCAAATTACGAAAATAATCCCCCAGTTCCTACGCGAATTCAGCATCGAGAAGGAAAGTGAATGGGAATGTCTTGAGCGTTGGTTCAACAAACCACAAAATGTTCACATCAAAGTGACGAGGAGAGATAGGACTTAGAATGACAATCTGAAGGATCAGCCAGGAGAGACTCAACAAACCAGATGGTGGATGGGTAGCATGGCTTTACGGGCGATGCTGGAAATGGGAAAGTTTGCTACACAAACCTTTTCCCAAACCGTTACGCGTACAAACTATATTGCGCTAAGTCACACTATCCATCCATATAACCTCTTGACAGCAAACAATATCTAACTAGAAACTATAAAAGGCGTACCCTCTCGCCCTATAATGCTCACAACCAGTAAGCAAAATGGCAATCACTACCAACTTCATCTCTACTACCGCTCAGCTCAGCCAGATGCTTGCATCGCTCAACACCGCATCCAGCACTCCTCCCGCTCTTTACATCGATCTCGAGGGTATCAAACTAAGCCGCGACGGCTCCATCTCTATCCTCACACTGTATGACCGCACAAGCTCTACCGTGTACCTAATCGATGTGCATACTCTCCAAGAATCAGCCTTCACAACACCATCAACCAATACTGCCACGACCATAGCCAGTCTTGGCGACCCACCCCCCGATGCAGTTCCCGCACCACCCACCCTGAAGGCAATCCTCGAGTCTCCAACGATATCAAAAGTTTTCTTCGATGTCCGCAATGATTCTGATGCTTTATTCTCCCACTACGGCATCCGCCTCCAAGGCATCCGCGACCTCCAGCTCATGGAACTAGCAACCCGAAATCGACCCACAATACGTGTCAACGGCCTGGCCGCCTGCATCAAATACGACATATACCTTCCTCCCCTCCAACAACAAGAAGCCACCCAAGTCAAGGAGGCAGGCCTCAAGCTCTTTGCCCCTGAGCGCGGAGGCACGTATCAAGTCTTCAACCAGCGCCCTCTTCGACCTGAGATCGAGAAGTATTGCGCCCAGGACGTAGTCCATATGCCCCGGCTGTGGCAGACGTACAATACAAAGTTGGCGCAAAAGAATGCGTTTTGGCAGTGGATAGTAAGTGATGACACCCTAGCAAGGATTGCAGATAGTCAGAGTGCGGGTTATCGGCCGAATGGACAGCACAAGGCGGAGGGATGGAGCTATCAGAAGATCCAGGCGGCTCGTTTGCGCTTCAACAAGTAAGGGAGGGCCAAGATGAAGGCGAACACAAGTCGTGGCGAAATGGCTCGCTGCTACGACTTCGACACGATCTGGAGCCTATGAGCTGCAGCATGCATGATATTTGTGGTAGAAATGGTACTAGGTAGATTTCTGCAATTTCAATTATCCTAGCTAGTTTAGAGTAAGATGCAGCCTTGGCGTTGCATATTGTTCGGAGGCTGCCGGTGTAACTACTCAACTTACTCGCGATGTTAAATTCCCCACTCCCTTGTATAACGAAGTTTAACCTATGCATGTGGTCCCCATCTGATACTGAAGACTTGAATATGTGAATTGTTTTTCGAATCTTGAACTGAGCCGGGCGTGGGAGTTCCAAGAGAAGAGGGGTACTCACCACGGAACCGCCCCCGTCCCAATTCCGCAAATCGCGACTTCCAACACTGACGTCAACCAACGACGGATTACCAGATCCAGAAATAGATCCGTCTAACCACCAGACCCGTAGTATTTGAAATTATTGAGAAACAAATATAAAACACTTTCGCACTACCTACAACAAACCTGACCAAGAAAGCACATCTCCCCAACCCCGCCAAAATGGTCCTCACCCTCCATCACCTCGGCATCTCCCAAAGCGAGCGCATCGTCTGGCTCCTAGAAGAGCTCGGAATCGAGTACAAACTCGTCAAATACGTGCGCGACCCCGTTCTCGCCCCGGAGTCCCTCAAATCCATCCCTGGAAACGCCACGGGCAAAGCGCCGTTCCTCGAAGACTTAGATGCTGGCATCACGCTTTCGGAATCCGGCGCGATTTGCGAGTATATCATGGCCAAGTACGCGGGCAAGGACGATGGGATCAAGTTGAATAAGAAGTTTGCGGAGGAGGGGTATGTGGATTATATATACTGGTTTCACTGGGTGAATGCGGGGTTGCAGCCTGCGATGTTGGGGAGCATGTTCTTCGACTTGTCGCCCCTACCGGAAGATGATCAGACGAAGGCGTGGACGAATGGACGACTGCATGCGGCGCTTAGGCATATTGATGAGCGGTTGAGGGATAGCAAATGGCTTGCGGGCGACGACTTCACGGCTGCGGATATCATGGTGGTGTATTCGCTTACGACGCAGCGCTACTATGGGCCACTGGTGGGATACGAGAAGTTCCCTAATATTGTGAGGTTTTTGAAGGACGCCGGGGAGAGGGAGGCGTATCGGAGTGCGATGGAAAAGGGGGATCCGGAAATGACGCTTTTGATTGGGGCGGAGGCACCAAAGCAGAGCATCCTCGCGGCGGGGGGCGTGGGGAGCGATATCTGGAAGAAGTGAACATATGAGGATAGGAAAGTGATGTAGGTGAGATTTTTGCGATTGAGCGGGTCGGCGATGGGATTCTCGGAATTTTCCTGCTGGCCGCGGCGATGCCGCCGTTAGTGTTCATCGTATGATCGTATGTACCATTTTAGGTAATTAACAGCCCACCTTTTTGGGCAAGTCTAAGCGGGCGACTCCCCCACATCTTACCACTCGCACATCACGGCACTCAGCCTGATGCACTTCACCACACAATCTCGCCGCCGAAAGACCAATACAACTTGAATCTCGCTCTCCGTTAATCTGCGATAACACGTACCAACACCATTTTGTTCTACGAAATGTCAGCAGCCTCACGCTACAAGCTAGTCTTCTACGTGCCTCACTCTGCACTCGATGCCTGCAAGAAAGCCATTTTCGCTGCAGGCGCAGGCCGCTACCCTGGTCCGGGAGGCTATACGGAGTGCGCGTTTGTGAGTAAGGGGTTGGGGCAGTTTAGGCCTGGAGATGCGGCGAAACCACACGTATGTACACGCCAACCTTTGAGAATGGGTTGAGAGTGCTTGTGGTTCTTGCTAAGTTGTTTGTAGATTGGCCATGTGGGCGAACTGGAGCATGTGGAGGAGATGAAGGTGGAGACGCTCTGCGTGGGGAGGGATGTTGCTGTCAAGGCTGTTGAGGCGTTGAAGAAGTAAGTTTATGTCTGCTACGATGAGCTGGTGAAAGGATGAGAGTGGGGGGGAATAGGCTAATTACTGCAGGGTTCATCCGTATGAAGAGGCGGCGTATGAGGTGTACAAGTTGGAGGATATGTGAGCGAAACGACGTCAAGAGAGTTCGCGGGGGCTTTTAGCACGAAAAAGGCAAAAATTGGGTAATGCGGCGTACGAAAGCTTAGGACCCTGAGGCTGCCTTCTACTTACTCTTTCTCCACTCTGACTATTTACTTCTTTACAATCTCATTTAGGACTTCCTTAATAATAGGCAAATCTCGCTTCGCATCGGTCTGCCAGTTTGAGACCGCAAATCTGCACCCAGGCCTACCCTCCCATGATGTCCCCGAAACATAAAACTTCCTGGTGGCCTTGATGGTGGCGACTAGACTGCTGTTTATGTCCTCATCTTTAGCACGGAAGAGAACTATTATGAAGATGCCATCTAGGATCTCCTCTTTAGAAGCGTCAGATTGGTGTAGTAATTCGTAGCCGTCATGATCCAGGATGAACTGCGCAACTCCTCTTGAGAGCTCGATTTGCCGTTCTAGCATATCGCGGTACCCATCACGGCCGTATGCGGTCAAGCTCGCATACACTGGCAGTGCTCGGAAGCGCCTTGAGTTTTCGAGGCCGATGTTGAGAGGAGACATGATGGTGTCGGTAGCTGGCCCGCTGCTAAGGTAGGCAGCATTTGGGTTCTGGAACACGCGCGATGCGAGCTCGCGATGGCGAGAGAAGAAGAACCCGCAGTCGTAGGGAACATTGAGAAGCTTATGGCCGTCGCCCGTAATGGAGTCGGCGAGTTCAAGACCATCGCAGGCGGAGATGATGGAGCTGTGCGTGGGTGAGGTGAGTACGCGACCTAGGATCCCAAAGGCGCCATCGACGTGGATCCAGGCACCATACATGTCGCATAGTTTACGTATTTGCTGCATCTCTTCTAATCCAGAAGTGGCGAACAGTCCGGTATTCACTTCTGACGCTGAAATAGCGACGATGGAAGCTGCACCAGGCGGCTCGAGCAGTTTCCTCAGCTGGGGGATGTCGAACTTGTGTGGTGCATCTGCTCGTCCAACAGACTTGACGGAGTTCCGTCCAAGGCCGAGGATACCAGCAGCTTTGTAGAGGGACGAGTGCGGCACCGTCGTCAAGATCTGGATCTTATCGATGCCAGAGCGGTGCATAGCCTCCACGATACCCATTTCGCCCACACTATTAGTAGCATCACTACGATGCGCCGATGCCTCCGCAAGAATATACTCGCGGCCTACTGCAAGCCCGACAATATTACTCGCCGTCGCACCCGTGGTGAATATGCGGTGAGGCCATTGCACCGGATCGAGCTTCAGTAGCTCAGCGAGCAAGGAGAGTGCTGCGTCCTCCACGTTCGTGGCGACTGTCTCGTTGGGTAAGTGCACTTGTACATTTTGGTCGTATGCGGTGACGAGGTTGTCGGCTAGGGCTGCGGCAGTCGTGCTGCCGCCTGTCACAAAGCCGTAGTAGTTTGGGGAGCGGGAGTTGCCGTTGAAGCCGGGGACTAGGTCTTCTTGGAGGTGTCGGATTGTTTCTTCCAGGCCGAGACCGGACGCGGGAAGGTGTTGGTGGAGTTTTTGGCGCGCATGACTCAGCGATTGTTCAGATGGAAGGACATCTTCTGGTGCTGGGGTTCTTCGAAGTTAGTATGGCTCTCAACAGAGGCTCAATTGCGCATATGACATAAACTTCATGGGATGTCAAAGAAGTGGTGCGCAGACAATCTGTGGAGAGAAGGAAATGTCCCACTCAACGTACGTGGACCACTATGGACCCCCGCAATTGCAGCGGCCAGCCTTTGTATAGTCTCTGAATCCGAATGCATCTGAGTTATTTTTGTGAGAGGGTGAAAGAGTCATCGTCCGAAGGATTCCGAGTTCTGAGCGCTGAAATCTGAAAAGGGTCACGTGTCAGCGTGTGTTTAGTCAGCATGGATAGGCGCGACCGAGAAACGCCAACGCGCCTTGCAAAACATCCCGTCTGATACCCCCACGTCGCCACCACCACATCGCAAACCGACCGCCGAATGCTTGACGACGCGTCAAATACCGATGTAGGCCTCCATTCGGACACAGCCGCGCTGTAATGCCTCCCAAGAACAATCTCTCTGAACAGATCAAGTGGTTGTTACACGAGAAGCCATTCGTTCCGTCCGCATCTGCTGTTGTCGCCTACGATCCCGACGCTCCGACGAGCTCAGTAACTGCTTCACAGGTCTCGTCATTTCTGGTCGAGCCTACACCGAACGATGCACCCGAGCCCGCGCCCAGGCCAACTATTATTCCCCCACGGCCGCCTCCCACTCGCGCGGCGACGTACACGGTTGATATACACAAGGCTCCCCCGGAGCAGGGAGGAGAGCCTAACATGGCTAAGTTGCGAGCAACACCTGGGGGTGGAAGGCCTAGACTCGTTATAGCGGGCGTTGCATCAAATGACGCGCCTCCTACGTCCACGAGCCGACCGGCTGGCGAATCCTCAACGAGTCGAAATCCGAGCAGTCGCATCACACCGTCAATACTAAGGAAGGAGCGCGCTCGGACTCAGGACATCGAATCGATAGACCTGACAGGCGATAGCAACGATAATTCCTCTCCAACTGCGAGTCGAGCTAGCAAGAGCAAGAAAAGAAAGAGCGATGAATTCGAGGAAGACCTGAGGCAGAGGAAGTCACCACGGCCAGTCAGGACCAAAGCCGTTCCCAGCCCAAGCAAGGAATACGGGGTTTTCCCGCAAATTGATGAGGTAATCGATATGCCGGAAAGCCCGCCACCGCCGTACTCGACCACAGTCCAGCATTCCAAAGCGGCACTGGTCCACGAGTCTCCACAGAAGAACTTCTACGATGAAGACAGTGCCTTCTGCTTACCATCCGACGATGAAGAGCATATGATGGAAGATGTGGCGCCTGTGCCAACTCCGAGTAACCGGAAACGCAAGTCGCTGAGTCGCGTTCCTTCTGAGACCTCCGCACCCGTACGGAAGATAGGAAAGCCAGCTAAAAGTCCCTCGCCTAAGAAATGGCAGCAGAGTGCAAATTTGGACGTATCTGCCAAGCCTACCACTTCGCGGACACCATCTAAGCGAAGAGTTCGTAATGCCGTTATGGACTCGGAAGATGAGTTTGACGGTTTCGATGATTTCGAAATCGAAGCGGTCCCTAAAGTGAAGGCAACCAAATCACCTCCAACCTCGTCAGGAAAGTCCCCGGCAAAGATGGCGAACCAGAGCATTGTCGATCGCGGATTATCGCAGACACAACTGACGATACGCTCCCCCTCTAAACCAGTCGCATTCTCGAACATCCCGCAGGCGAAAGAGGAGCCTTCGCGCTCATCTCGTATACCCCAATCTCCCAGCAAAGCTCGCACGTCGCCGAAGGAGTCGCAGTCTACCCCAGTTTCCACACTCGCCAGGGTTCGACCGCCTCCTTCTCTCTCTGACTTGTCAGGGGAGAAAAAAGGTCTCATTCGTCAAGCTGTAGAGGTTTTTCTAAACTCAGAAGGATTTCGTCTGAAGCGACACCTGGACGCTGCCAATTCAAGCTGGACCAGCGCGAAGGCGGCGTTCCTCAAGCGTCTAGAGTCCGGAGCTACACCGTCAGCAGATACGGACAAAGTCGGACGCGCGCGTGCGACAAAGGATGCATTGGAGCAGCTCACGACACTAAAATCAAAATACGACGAATTGAATGCGAAACGACAAGAGCTGAGGAAGAAGATTGACGATGATCTGGACTACGGAAGGTATAATGAAGGTGATGGGCAAACCTTGAACGCTATGTTCAAGTCGCTTGAGGAAGCTCAAATTGGGATCTATTTCCTTCTCAGAGCTGCAGGAATGAACAGATACCTGCACCCTTCAGTGGACGATGACGCCAGTGACGACACCGCCGGCATCGTGGTCAAGTCAACACAGACTACTCCCGTATCAGATCGGCCAAAGGAACCAGAGGTGCCAGGTTCTGGCCATGTCCCACAAACCCAATACGTCAAGCAAACCCAAATATGCGTGCAGGAAGTATGGACGCCGTCTCGACGGATCCGATTCGCCGAAGCGAGTGTTGTCCCACCTTCGCCTCCACAGATGAGCCCGAGCAATCAGGCTCAGAGTCGTCCGACCGCCACCGAAAAAGCACAAACCGCTGCCGAACAGAGATCGCATTGCGTACCTGAGACCCCAAGCCGGCATCGACCCTCAGCTTCACGACCACAGACCCACACCACGCACGAATCCAGCGGACCTAGGTCATTCCATACTCCAGATAAGGACTTTGGGAACGGTTTTGATGACGATGATATCAATCTCTTCAGCGATACGATGGGGGGACCTCCTGAGCCCATCGAAATTAATGACGATGATGCCTACGAAGAAGATGATTTCTTCGACGATGACGATGACGCCGCCTTTCACGAAATCAGCAACATCGAGAATCGCCCGCCTGGTGGCACATATGATTGGAAAGGAGACAAAGTGTCCAGCCGAAGTGTCCAACCGTCCCGCGAGGCCTTCCAACAAGCTTCGACAAACCGACCTCAACAACGCGATATCCCACCTTCACCCAAAAAGCCGCAAATGAGCAACCCTGGCATGAATTTCCCATGGTCCCGGGATGTCAAAGATGCGCTACTGTACAAGTTCGGCCTCCGAGGCTTCCGTCCGGGACAATTGGATGCCATCAATGCGACTCTGGGCGGAGAGCACTGTTTCGTTCTCATGCCAACCGGAGGTGGGAAGTCCCTCTGTTACCAGCTACCATCTGTCATCAACTCGGGGAAGACACGAGGTGTGACCATTGTGGTGTCACCACTCCTGAGTTTGATGGAGGACCAGGTCGCGGCTTGTAAAGACCGTTTCGG
The DNA here is from genome assembly GCA_010405425.1 of Lentithecium fluviatile CBS 122367. Taxonomy (NCBI): domain Eukaryota; kingdom Fungi; phylum Ascomycota; class Dothideomycetes; order Pleosporales; family Lentitheciaceae; genus Lentithecium; species Lentithecium fluviatile. The sequence continues at coordinate 1,040,333 of MU005578.1, read as the reverse complement.
TATGCAGGCCTTCTTGATCAACGGAGAATCCACCTCAGCAGAGAAAAGCTGCATAATGGAGGGTTTAAAGGAGCGCGATCCCGAAATGTTCATCCAGGTGCTCTACGTCACGCCGGAGATGTTGAGCAAGAACCAGAGGATGATCGCCGCTCTCGAGCAATTGCACCGCCGAAAACGTCTTGCACGAATAGTTATCGACGAAGCACATTGTGTCAGCCAATGGGGTCATGACTTCAGACCTGATTACAAAGCTCTTGGAGATGTACTCCGCCAGTTCTCAGGAGTCCCCGTCATTGCGCTCACAGCTACTGCGACCCAGCTAGTCCGGACCGACGTGATGGCGAACTTGGGCATTCGCGGCTGCCGCATGTTCTCGCAGAGTTTCAATCGTCCGAATCTGTCTTATGAGGTTTGTCCAAAAGGCAAGGGCATTGTCCAAACCATGGCCAGCCTGATAAAATCGAAACATTCCGGCAAATCAGGTATCATCTACTGTCTCTCCCGGAAGAGCTGCGAGTCGGTTGCGCAGAAGCTTACGGAAGCGGGAATCAAGGCCTACCATTACCATGCTGGAATGGAGTCAGCCGAGAGATCAGATGTCCAGAGGAAGTGGCAGAGAAATGAATATCACGTCATCGTCGCCACGATTGCTTTTGGCATGGGAATCGACAAGGCAGATGTCCGCTTTGTTATCCATCACACCCTGCCGAAAAGCTTGGAAGGCTATTACCAGGAGACTGGCCGCGCAGGTCGTGATGGCAAGCGTTCGGACTGCTACTTGTATTACCAGTACAACGACTGCAAGACCCTAAGGAAGATGATCGAAGAAGGGGATGGCAGCAGAGAGCAGAAGCAACGCCAGCACGACATGCTCCGTAACGTTATCCAATTCTGCGAGAACAAGAGCGACTGTCGCAGGGTTCAAGTGTTGAGCTACTTTAGCGAACCCTTCAAGCGCGAGAATTGCAATGATACGTGCGACAATTGCATGTCGGGCGCCACATTCGAAGAGCAGGATCTTACAAGGTATGCTGCTGCCGCTATTCGCATGGTAAAGCAGGTAGAGCACAGGAACGTGACGCTGCATCAGTGCGTTGATGCTTTCCGAGGTGCAAGCAATGCGAAGCTGAAGAGTGCTGGTCTCGAAGAGTTCGGCTTTGGGAAAGATCTCGATAGGGAGAATGTTGAGCGCGTCTTCACCCACTTGCTTGAGGCTCAGGTATTACGCGAGGAAAGCAAAGCCAACAACGCTGGTTTCGCTACCAACTACGTCAAAGTATGTTCTTGGATCCATGTTGTACTGAGCCAGCTAACAAATGTCTAGGTCGGTGCCAGAAGCGGTGACTACGAGCGAGGGCGGCGGCAGTTCAAAATGCAGGTTCGCGTGACGCCTCGGAAGCCTAAACCGAAAGAGCCAAAGAAGAAGGCAGCCAAAACGACCAAAAGCCGTGCAGACTTTCCGTCAACCAATGTCTCCTCGCCCACACGGCCCGCCCCGAAACGCAATATCCAGGAATACTTGTATGGTGAGGGCGACGATGATGACGAGGATTACTACGCCGAAGCTCCCCATCCGACAGGTAGCAAAGCCCGGAAAGGCTGCAAGAACGACGGTTTCGTTGTCTCTGACTCTGACGATGACCGAGGTTTCAGACCTATTCGCGTCGCTGAATCACTGCGGCAGACGAAACCGAAAGCACTTACAGCACCCATCACGATCGATGAACGTTTAGCGAATCTGACCGACTTCCAGAGGGATATTCTTAGCGACTTCATGGAAGGCGCGAAGAATATGACGCGAAACATAAAGATAAAGAAGGGAATGCGCAATGCACCTTTCTCAGACACCATTCTTCGTGAAATGTGCCTCGACCTGCCCAAGAACGAGGAGGAGTTGCTTGCCATTCCCGGCGTTAATCCGGAGATGGTCGAACTTTTCGGCAAGACATTTCTCAGGCTTGTCAATAAGGCGAAGGGGATCTTCGGCGACAATCCGCCCGTGCCAAAGAACATGCTCTCTAAATGCCGCCGCGTTATGCAAGATGAAGAGGACGATAACGACGAGGATCAGAAACCTCTAGATCCGAATCACCAGAATGTGATTGACCTTTGTGAGAGCGATGATGAGCCGGCGCAGGCGGGCGTAGAGTCCGAGAGCGACTACTCGATGGGAGATTTTGACGACGAAGGCGATGAGGAGCTTCATGTCAGCCATCACTTCAACCAGCAGGCCGATCCACGAGTAGAGCAGTTCAACAGCCGATTCTCGCAGATTGAGGCCGAAAGACCAAATCCGCGTCCCAAGGCCGCTGCAGCCAAGCCCTCTGCATTCCGAGGAGCGGGTTCCAAGTCTGGTTCTTTCAAGAAGAAAGGCGCGTATCGGAAGAAGGGATCCGGAAGCTTCGGTAGGGGAGGCTCATACGCGGGAGTGTTGAAAAGAGGAGGTAGCAAGGCGGCTGGGTCTTCCAGGAAATCGGGAAGCTTTGGTGGTGCGAAGAAGACGACTGGAAGTGGTGCTGGAGGTGGAGATTTGGCGGTTGGCTGGGGGCCGATCATGGCTATGCCGACTTGAGCACGCTCGGCCTACAGCTTGTGATATACTTGGGGCGGGAGGTGAATGTAGGGTGTGTATACGATGGCTGTTAGGTCATGCGGGTCTCTGGTGTTTTGGGACAAGAACTTTGGCGCGACGCACGATATATCTCACGATGAAAGCATTCTTGGTAATGATCTGAAGCCAGGTTGGTGTAGTTAGGAACCCCGGGATATGTCTTTCGGCCCCAAGCTAGGTGTTGGGAGAAAGCGATTACAACATCATTAACGGCCTTGTGCCTTTTACTTATTCTGCGCCATCGAGACGAGTCACATGCACCCTTCCGTCGCTAGACCAACTCCCTCACGACTCGAAGTGGTTTCGGCTGAGCGTTGCGCCCTGGTCTTGCGCGGCGCGAATTACTCCCACGCCGGAGGCTCTGCTAGGGTGGCTTTCCGTTTCCGCCTCCGACGGGTTAGCCGCACCGCTCATCGGGTTACTGCTTTCAGAAGAGGAAGAGGTTGGGCAGGTAGCGCCGCGGCTAGGCGGCTTTTGGGGGGGGGGGGGGGGGGGGGGGGGGCGGGGGCGCGGGGGGGGGGGGGGGGGGGGGGGGGGGGCGGACTTCGTCAAATGTCGGAGACTTGAGTGGATAAGCTGTTTGTGGTCCGACTTGGGGTCGGATTAAACGCTGGGGAACGACAGGGATGGAGTATCTGGGGAAATGCGGGTGAGACTTGATGGAGTGATGGGGGTGTGATGGATGATCGGTCAAATGCCGCGGTGTTTGAAGAGTGCCGGGAATAGTGGAATGACGTCAAGGTTCTCCGGCCGATCGCACAATCCCAGGGTGACCCATAACGCAGACGTGGGTAAACCTGTGAGTGAGAACGATTGCAGGTCAATTCGATGAGGCTGTCGGTGGTGGAATATGGACGTTGTCGAAACACCATCCGATGGTGTTTTTGTAGAGCCTTGCCGGTGACCGCAACCGTCTCGTGATATCTGTGGACCCTCAACTCCTTCGCACGCTTCGGGCCGACGCCAAAACACTCAACCATGCAAATCCGCCGTGACGAATCCAGGCAATGCTTTAGTTATGACAGCTTGGAAATTCGCGCCGTCGGACTTGCGCACGCTTGCGTGTTTTGTCGCGCTCGCAAGAGGCGGCCAAGAGAGGAGGCATCTCCAGCACCACTTTGGCGCGGATTGGTTGCACTAGCTTAACGTTCTCCACGCGCTGATCGGTTCCGTAGAGGTATAAAGGCCCAGGCGATCACCTTCTCCAGGTTTTTGTCTTCATCCAACATCGCAATATTTGGGGAAGCTCTATACTTCATTTCATACTCAATCGCGTCGCGCCGAAGTCGTTGTTTTCTTCGTCATGGGTGTCGTCGAGAAGATTGATGGTGATGTCTCGCCTGCGCCCTCGCAGCTTCATCAAGAATCCGTTGCAGTTAAGGACACATACGAACCATGGATGGTACGAGAGCCATACGGACCTGGGGGTAAGTTCTCTAGACGTTGACAAACTTTCATCTCGCTAACATATAACAGGTTTCCAAGGCATTTTCACAAACCACTATGTAACCGTCTGCGCCTTCTTCGCCACCCTCGGCGGCCTCCTGTTCGGCTACGATCAAGGCGTCATATCCGTTACTCTCGTCATGGATCAGTTCCTCAACCGATTCCCGCGCGTGTCTGAAACGGTATCCGGAGCGGGATTCTGGAAGGGCCTCATGACTGCCATGTTGGAACTGGGAGCCTTGATTGGCGCGCTGTTTGCGGGATGGTGTGCGGATAAGTTGAGCAGGAAGTGGTCGATTGTTGTCGCTGTGATCATCTTCACCGTCGGCAGTATCTTGCAGACGGCTGCGGTGGAGTATGGGATGCTTACGGTTGGGAGGTTGATTGGTGGTGTGGGAATCGGCATGTAAGTGCACTGAAAACTCGGTCTGAACTCCCATGGGATATGATGTTGACTTTGGCAAAAGGCTCGCCACAATCTCCCCGCTCTATATCTCCGAAATCGCACCCCCAGAAATACGCGGCGCCCTCCTCGTCCTCCAAGAATTCAGCATCGTCCTGGGAATCGTAATCGCCTTCTGGACCACCTACGGTACACGATACATGTCCTCCGAATGGTCGTGGCGCCTTCCCTTCCTCCTCCAGATGATCCCCGGCCTCACCCTCGGCGTAGGAATCGTCTTCTTGCCCTTCTCGCCGCGCTGGCTGTCTTCGAAAGGCCGTGACGATGAAGCGCTTCAGGTCCTGGGGAAGTTGAGGGGGCTGCCTACGACCGATTCGAGGGTGCATCAGGAGTGGTGCGAGATTAGGGCTGAGGTGACCTTCAAGCAGGAGGTTAGCTGGGAGAGGCATCCGAACTTGCAAAAGCCGACACGAGGGAACCGATTCAGGCTAGAAGTACAATCTTGGCTTGATTGCTTCCGACATGGGTGCTGGAAGAGGACGCTTGTGGGATGCGGCATCATGTTCTTCCAGCAATTCGTCGGAATTAACGCACTCATATACTATTCTCCATCGCTCTTCAAGACATTGGGCCAAGACTACGAGATGCAACTCCTTCTCTCCGGCATCATCAACTGCACGCAGCTCGTTGGCGTGATTACCTCGCTATGGACGATGGACCGCTTTGGTCGACGCCCGCTTCTCCTGGTTGGTGCGGGGTTGATGTTCATCTCGCACATGATCATCGCCATCCTGGTTGGGAAATTCGGCGACCAATGGAGCAACTACGCTACGGAGGGCTGGGTGGCTGTCGCCTTCCTCTTCTTCTACATGTTCTCTTTCGGTGCGACATGGGGCCCTGTACCCTGGGCTATGCCGTCGGAGATCTTCCCTTCCTCGCTTCGAGCAAAGGGTGTCGCACTCTCGACGTGCTCCAACTGGCTCAACAACTTCGTTATCGTAAGCCCTCCCCTCGTCCCGCCACTAGCCCATCAAAATAGCATACTAACGTCAAACAGGGACTTGTCACACCCCCGCTCGTCCAAAACACCGGCTTCGGCGCCTACACCTTTTTCGCTGTCTTCTGTCTTCTCGCTTTCGTCTTCACTTTTTTCCTGGTACCTGAGACAGCAGGTGCCAGCCTGGAACAAATGGATGCGGTGTTCAAGGATGTCAGTAGCGAGGCGGAAGAGGCACGGAAGGCGCGAATTGAGAGGGAGATTAGGGAGGAGACGCGGGAGTCGTTTGGGTCCACGGCTTGAGCGATAGAAGTGGTGTTGAATGTTTGGGAGGTTGTAGGGAGATAATGCTGGTAGTTGTTGCTCCACTCAGCTTTTGATGGATATGCTTTATATACATCTATTATTTCAAATCTGGAAACGTCAACACTTGAGTTTCTAAATGATGACGTATAGACAGCAGCCGAACAATGACTCCTAGTAATGTGGAGAAGGAGTGCCAATTTAGCAATAGCCCATCAAATACTATCTTCTTTCCTCCTTACTAGGTAGCATTCAAAAACATCTTTTGTCATCGTCAACATGACCAAACCATCATCAGGCAGCGCAAACGAACACCACTTCCTTATAATAAATACTTTTGTGCTATACCCTTTTCTTTAACACTCTTTTCTTTATCAATTTTCACTCGAGCAGACCATCTCTAAAAAAATTCATGCTCGTTACGTGTTTGCTAACTCTGTGCTACCTAGTGTATAAAGTTCTGATGTTATATATAGATAAATATTTTAAACTAAGTTTTATTTAACTATAAATTAAATATAGTTATTGGTAATATTTAAATGCTAAAGCCTAACTTTCTTTTTAGCTATTTAATTTTTAGATTTTATTATATATTATTCTTATAAAAGCTAGCTATTTATTTAAAATTTTAAGTAAGCACTTAAATATAGTTCTATTCTTATTACTAAAACAACTTAAATTTATTATTAGCATAATTTATAAAACATTTAATTATACTAGCTAGATATATAGGAATAATAATAAAAAATATACTTATAAAAAACTTTACTATATTTAGAATCTTTAACGTATCTAATAGAAATTATATTAATTTTATTAATTAAAGCTGTATTTTTTTAATAAAAGTATAAATTTAATTATTTAGTTATAAAAAGTAAGCTATAAAACTAGTATACTTTTTATTATAAATTTATTAGCTATTTTAAAAGACTTTAAAAAATATAAAGATCTAATAAAAGGTATATAAATAAGAAAGCAAGAGTTTAAAAGTAGTAGCTTTTATAACTATAGTATATAAAAAGCTCTATGTATATACTTAGCGTAGTATTTATACTATGGGCCATTTCTACTATAGGCTATTATTATTATTATTATTATTATTATTATTATTATTATTATTATTATTATTATTATTATTATTATTATTATTATTATTATTATTATTATTATT
>MU005578.1:997754-1033302 GCA_010405425.1 Lentithecium fluviatile CBS 122367 | reverse complement strand
ATTATTATTATTATTATTATTATTATTATTATTATTATTATTATTATTATTATTATTATTATTATTATTATTATTATTATTATTAAAGATTTGTTGTAAAGTAATACTATAGTTATTATTAAACTTATTATCTTAAATAGTACATTATTTATTAAGCTTAAGTTGCCTCTTAGTTTCCTAACCTACTAACTAAATTTCTCCTCCTTACCCTACTCCTTCTACGTGTTTGCTAAATCAAGAAGAGAACTTCGTCATTTTGTTGAGCAGTTTCTTCGGCAGTCATGTTTTCTAAAATGGGTCCTTACACTTCCAATTGCAATTTCTTTCATTGCGAGGTACCCGTTGGTTTCAATTTCCCAACGTCTCTTGCCATGGAGAATTTTGCGGACTGCAGCCAAACCTCAGTCTACAAAAAATATAGGATTCACGATATAAGATTCACGATATAAGATTCACGATATAAGATTCGTGTCTTTGTTGAATAGTAGATTGATCGCTTCTGGTTTCGCTGTAAGAGCAGGATTGTTTTGACAGCAGTTTTAGCTTTAAAAAAGCTCTTATGCCGAAGCTATAGGCAGCGTCAAAAAAAAACCCCCCCAAGATGTCGCACCTATGTGCTCGGACCTTGCTATTTCGAAACTGCGTCAAAACGTCCGGCGAATGTTTAACCCACCCGATGTCCACCTATTCGGGAACCACCGCCTTCCATTTCCAGCCCTTCCCCCTACGGAATTTTTTTTTCATGAGAACAATACATGAAGCCGTGCTCCTCCTTCACTAAGCTCATAGAGGTTGGGACTCCAACTCCATGTTATATCATGCACCAAAATCATCGACTATGCTGATGCAAGTGTTCGGTACCTCCAGCGCGTTCTCGAGAAATAAGAAGCAGCAATAACGACATACACAGGTGTGAGGGGTCAGAATCCGCATGCAAATACATTTATGGCCTTCTTCTTTGGGGGCACAGCTCCCCCAATTCGAACTGTTGTCGAGCGTAGGAAAGCTGCGAGGTTACTGGGATTAGCCTTGCACGTATCGCTCCGGATCCATTCTTAAAATATTCGCCATATTGTATGATGGTGAGCCGGGACCAAATGGAATAGAATCTAATCTGTCATAGGCAGAATTTTCCTTCTTCCCGGGAATAGGACAAAAGTTGAACATGATCGAAATGTGCTTAAAATTCCTCTAAAATGATAAGCATCACTTTTATGAGCCACTGTTTCACCGCATACTTCCTACAATATTTTCAAATCAGTCTACCCAAGTACTATGGAGACAGTTGTCCGAACCCCAGCTCACTCACCTAAAGCAAGAGCTTTGCTGTTTTATGTGTGGAGATCAAATCTCCAAAGTGCTCAGCAGCACACTTCATGTTGTGTTTATCCCCTCCACTCGCCTTCAATTGTTCCTCTCGAACTTCTCGGGAATCTAATACCTAATAAGAAACCCTTCACACTTTTCTCCAAAGCTTCGGAAAGCAACCTCTATGTTCGTGTATTCTCATTCGAAAATCAAACACGACATGGAATAATGTCCCCTAAAGAAGCGAAATGGCAGTGCGATGTCCGCAACGTTTACTCTACGAAAGAAAAAACCCCCCAAGGGGTCATGTCTTCCAAAGCTCTGGACCAGTCAATCCTACGTTTATGACTCCCAATTTTCGAAGGAAGAACATTGAGAACAGAATGGGGATCCTCTCTCTGTCCTGCCATATAGTCCTAAAGGTTCCACAGTACCACTGTATGCGCGTGTGGCTCCTTCACTATCTCCAATCATCTCAGTTCTCCGACAAAAGTTTGCTGTGACCAATCATATACGGGTCTCCGGCCTTCGTTCCCTTCCATTTCCCACTTCCCAGATCGAAAAACGATTCAAATGGCGTATGGAGATGAAAAGCCTCGCGTTAGACTTTCATGTTTTGCGGGGAATCCTGAAATTCAGGAAAACTGAAGAAATTGGGTCCACACTGATGGGTTATAAAACCGTGCAATGTACCCGGATATGTTGGGACCCAAAAACCAGCTCACTATTTCGATGGTAGAAATGTCCACGTTCAAGCACGATGAAGTCCGAAATTTTGTACAAGAGCAAGGCATGCTGAAGCTCGAAAATCCAGAAGACACTGTTGATATGACAGCTTCTCTCCTCAAAGATTATGGTAATTGGAGTGACGGAGTCCAAAACCGTACCACTCGCCCATATATGCCGGGACTCGAGAACTCGCTCGCCGTCACTATGGTCCTGGTCTTTAAAATTTCTTCCATCAGGGCTACATGGAGTCTGAAACTTTACCTTGCGCAAAAGTTGGATATGCTGGAGTCCGAAAATCACCAAGTCTGTCCTCGTATGGGGGTCCTGTACTTTGAAAGTCGAGGTTATTAAAACTAGTGACGGGGTCTAAACTGTAAAATCCAGACATCCAGACTTCCCATTCAGAAGCCGAGTCAACGAGAAACACGACTTCTAGAATTCTGCTACCGACACAAAATAGAGCTCTTCCGCATCAATGATCTAGCTCAAAAGCCAGGAAGGCAGCTTTCCAAGGCGTCGCACACGCACGTCCCCATCTCGACGAATATTGAATGCACACGAAATAAACTGTGCAGTTTGGTCATGGTTCCTCCGCTCTATCCGCCTCTCTAAATGATAAATAAACGAGAACAAAGAGACCTACAAACATCGATATGTGGTGTCGTCCGGGCGCATCCCTGTCCACGTTTCCTCAAAGATACACGCCAAAATCGGTACAGTTCAGCATCACGACTCCCTCCTTCTCTTTCTTTCCCCTCCCTCCAAACCGGCTAGTGCAAAACAAGCAATAGCACGGTACCATGTTCGCCCGCAGGTCTCCGTTCCAGCACACACCAAAAGAGACACTTTCGAGTACCATGAATTCTCTCTTTCCGATTGTCTTCCTCAAAACAGAAAAGAATCACTACGAAAGTCGAAAATTCTGATTGAGTATTTTCGACTTCCGGAGTGATGACCTGACTAGGAGGAGCATGCGCCGCTCTCCCCGTACCCTGGAGCAATCCGAAACATCCACCATGTTCGCCATAGGTGCAGGTGAGTCGTCCGAACACTCAAATCAAAAATTGAAGCAGGCTCAACGCATGGAGCCGCCCGCCCAAATCCCTGTCCAAGAGAAGCGCATACAAAATGCAAAGTGGACCTCGTGCATGTGTTCTCCTTGTTCTCCTCCTTAGCTTCCGCCCCCAAAAGTCTAAAATAGGCACCACCAGGATGGTGTGCATGCCGCTCTCCCTTGGCTGTGGAAATCCAAAATATTGTCCATTCAATTGCTACGGTCGGGGCGGGGCCTTCCAAAATCTACATATCTCCAAAATCTAAGCTCGAAAAAAGAATCCAGAAAAATCGACGGTCGTCTGTCTGCGTGCATTTCCTTCTTAATGAAGAATTGCCAAAAGCCGACTATGTTAGAGTCATGACTCTTCCGACCTCGCTCTCCCGCTAAGTCCGAAGACCAAAAGCAAAAGCCTTGAGCAGATTGAGAAATGCGACGCCCTCCCGTTGTCTCTAGAGCCTCTAAATCTCGAATTTCTTGAACGGGTGTGGGCGCTTTCTCCTGTCACCAAAATCCAGCATGCTTCCACACATGACTTCTCCCTTTGCCCTGCCGAATCCAAGGACTAGAAGCAAAACTATCGATATTTCGTTTCACGCGCTGCCCTCGCCTTGGCTTTCCAGCCTCTCAAACGCCCATAACTTCGAGAAATGTGCGTAGTCTCCGCTCCAACTACCAAATTCGCGGAACCACCGCTCAATGACTCCTCCCTCTTTCTCCCTTCTTCAATTGGGTCCACAGATAAACGACAAAAGCAAAACAACGGCCGTTCATGGGCCGCTCTCTCCTCACTCCGCGGAGATCCAAAACACCTCATATTCGCGAACATGCGGGCTGCCTGTCCTTTGAGCACTAAAATCGCGACAGTTCCCGCAGCATGGCTCCTTCCGCTTCCTATTCCCCCCCACCTAGCCCAAAAGCCAAGAAGAAGAAAAGTTCCAAGCAGAGGACTCATGCGTCGTTCTTCCTCCGGGCGCTGGACTCTTCCGTGCGCCGAAAAGACCTAGGGTGAGGGGAGATGTGTTTGTTCGAAGACTTAACGTCAGCCATCGCAATCTTTATGTTCCTTCTAGAGGCTTTTTCGCTCAACACATGGGGGAGATGGCGTCGCATAAGTTCCACGCAAGACTAAGACTAGAACCCACCAACCTGCTGGACATGTGCCGCTCCCCGGTCCTCTGTGGGACACTCGAATACCAAGGAGATTTTCAATAATGGATTTGAACCCTCCTGCTTCGACTGTCCAAAAAGGCCAATGTCTGACCTATGTGTTTGCCAAAAGCTGTGCACCACCATAAAAATCGACCGCAATTGGATCTATGTTCCCCGGGGCCATTTTGCACAAAAGATCCGGACAACGTACCATGCAGTTCTACAAAGAGTGAGAATAAACTTCACTCACAAGTGGCTTGTGTCTCGCTCCCCCCCTCCTCTGCGGGACTCTTAAAGTCCAAATGACACCAAATTATGGCCCTGGATTCTCCCGTTTCGACTGCCTAAACCACCTGCGGGTTGTTATAGGTGTTCGACCAGCGCTATGCGCAATATACAAAAGCAACGCACACTTCATGTTTCCCTTCGAAGCTTTCGCTCAAAAAAGAAATCGAGTGAGAGAAAGCACTTTGGAGTTCCTGAACACACCGAGACCAAAATTCGTCGGCAGACTTTTCATGCGCCGCGCTCCTCGTCTGTTCTGCTGCGGTGAGTGCCGACCTAAAACTATCTGTAGCTAACGCGATGTGCTGCTTTACCTCCGCTTCGAGCATAAAAACCGATTGGTCCTCGGTCCATGTGTTTGTCGGACCTCCGTTCCCGAAATTCAAAAACCTTAGTAGAAAACTGCCATGTTTCTTTCCGGGACCTTTGCGGCTAAGAACTCGAGTGAAAAATGCCCTCTGAAGTTTAACAAGTGACCGAGACCAAAAGCCATCGGAAGATTAGCTTATGTGCGACTCTCTTCTGCTCCGCCGCACAAGACCCAGACTACAAGCGGATCCTTCTCAACTGCAAGTGTCAATCCGCCTGCGCTGTGAACATCAAACATATGCGCTTCCTCGCATATGTGTTTGGCGCACCTCCGTGCACAACATACCAAAGACGCCTGCGGACCTTTCGATGTTTCCCCCAGGAACTTTTCGTTCCACAAAAATGATCCTGGATGGAGAATGTCCCATGCAGTTCCCAAACGCCGAGACCAAAATCTATTGGAAGAAGGGCTGATGTCCTATTCCCCTCGGCTCCGTTACAAAACCCGCAGAACCAAAACAAATTCCGGCCAACCGAATGTGCGCCACTCTCTCCGCTCCATGCATCAAAACCGTCGGACAACCTACCAATGAGTTCGGCCAGCGCAGTGCATGATATAAAAAGGAAACAACGCAGGCGCATGTTTCTCCCAGAAACTTAACCTAAAGGAAGAAAACCTCCGTGGAAAGCGTGCCGTGGCGTCCTTCAAAATGAACAGGAACAAAATCATTCCACCGAATTGGAAATGTGCAGCTCTCCCCTGCCGGCTGCGCAAAACTGAGAACAAAAATCTTCACGACGCGTACGTATGTGCTGCTGCCTCCGCTCTGAGCACCAAAGTCAAGGAGAACGTGTCGCCATGTAGTTGGCCCGCACTGTGCACCATATGAAAAAGGAGCGCATACAGGATGATGTTTCTCCCGGGACTCTCCAGCCAAAACGCAGCAGGCAAACTATATCATGAGCTCCCACAGAACCCGAAAATAGCGTTCACACGAAATCATGAGTCGCTCCTCCCCTTCCTTTCCATCCCAAAGGCCTAGCCGGTCTATCGCGAACTTTCCCTAAAGAACCGAGACCGGGACTAAAACCAGAACGAAGTGGTAAACACACATGTCGCGCTCTTCTCCGTCCACTGCAAAATGCCGCCGCTCCAGAAGCATATCGGCGTTTGGTACATGTGCCGCTCTCTCCTCGCTCTTGTTTTTATCCTGCAACACTCAAACTCGCACTTGTGCGTTAAACGGGCGCGGCCGCTTTCTCCGGCCCGGCTACCGAAAATCTCATCAAGGCGTCGGACATGTGTGTGATCTTAAGCTAAGGATGGTATATGCAAAGCCAGCAGTGGATATTTTGATGTGTTTGCGGGAACCCTGCGGCAACAAAAGAAGTAACTGACGAGACGATGTAGACCGGCCCGGGAACCGCTCTAACCACCGCTCTAAAACGACTGGGTGCAAGGTGCATGGTCTGCTCTCTCGGCCTCGGTCCCGGTCCCACCCTCTGGGAATCTCGAACGGTCGGGCTTTAAGAAGAATGGGTGCGGGCGCCGTGTCCGCTGCGGCTGCCGAAAAGCGAGAAGGTACTTGGGCATGTGCTTGGTGGGCGGTGTGCGCGACGCGGCCAAAAATAAAGGTCCAATCTTAGATTCCTTTTTTGCGGTAACTTTTCGGCCAAAAAAAGATTTCCGCATGGACTCATGGAGGATCTTGCATGTTGAGAATTAAAAAAAGCTCAAAGACAAGAATGTATTTGGTGGGCGGTACGACTGATATACAAAAAAGCCCTACGGCATTTTATGTGTTTGCGAACGCGCATCGCTCGAGAAACAATTTCCACATCGAGTCATGGAGAAGTTCGGAGGCTAAAAATAAAGAAACTCTCGAAGAGAAGAATGTGTTTGGTGGACGCTGGGGGTGTGATGTATGAAAACCCGATTTGAAGAAGTTCATACGGTTGTAGGAACTCTCAGCTCGAAAGATGGCAGGGGTACGGAGTTATGGAAGAGCTTGGGAGCTGGAGACTAGAAACAGGGTGGAAAAGGTGAGAATTTGTGGGTGGGGCGGGTGCGCGGAGTGCAAAGAGTTGGGAGTGGATGCTGAGTGGCGTTGTGCGGGGAGTGAGAGTGTGAGGGATGAGGGGGCAGTGATGGTGCGCAGCATCGGGCAAGGATGGCGATGAGGACTATGATGATGAATAGTCAGCTGCATAATGCAAATGCAACTGGGGGGAATGATATTTCGCGTAGAATCCAGAGGAATTACTATAATGTGTGTGCTGCAGGGGTATCTTCCGTCGATCGAAAAACGAAGCAAGCATCCAGCGTGTCGAGCAAAGCTGTGATACGGTCAGCTCGTGCTCAACCGACCCGAGTATTACTAACCTGTCACCTCAGTGGTGAGGAAAGAGGATATCGGCCGTGGAATGGCAAAGCAAGAAGTAGAGGTACGACAGGGCTACATGACAATGCACTTCTCTGCATAAACCTCGCCATACTGATCAATCCCCGCCATCAACTCATTATACTTTTGCTTCGCCTTGACCTCGTCCGGGAACCACTTCTTCAAGAAGATAGAAAGTTCCTGATCCAGATTATCTACTCACAAAGTCAGCACATACCCCTTCCCTCTTTTCTCACCAACACTTACCAGAATTCGCCTCTCCAACCGTACTCTGTCGACACAACGGACACTTCTCTTGCTTCTTCCCCTGCATGATGATCAGGCAGCGTATGCAAAAGACGTGGCCGCACCCTAATCTAACAGGACGCCACTTGAGGTCCATGCAGGTAGGACAGCTGTAGTCGTCGATTTGGGGGACGTGGCTGAGTATTTGCGTGTTTACTTCGGCGCAGACGGCTTTGGCGAGGTGCTCTGAGAAGGAGGGGTAGACGATTTGTTTGGGGACGGTGGACTTTACGCCGAGGGCGGTGCGTTTGTCGAACTCTGGGGTTGGTTAGGATGGTGGCGTGATGATGGGACAAAAGGGGGGTATTAGTTGGTACACTATACTCACTTTTCAATATCTTGGACATGGCGGTATGATTGATCTCTCCGAACCGCAAGCCTTGGAGTATCTCATTGTTGATATTGATGAACGTATTCAGAGCCTGCCAATTCTCCTTCTTCTTGAACTTGTCGACGAAACCAGCTGCCTTGATCTTGTTGCAAAAGTCTTGATATCTCGCCGTCGCTTTGGCGGCATCATGCGCCGAATGATCCGACTCGGTCGTCCCGAAAAAGATGCCCTCTTCGAGATAAATCTGGAAAACTTGGCGCCATACTGCCAGTAGCTTCCTGTTAGCGCGCCGATCTGGATCTGTTAAACGTGCAATCTGTTTTCCAAGCTCTTCTATCTCGTTGTGCATGCGTTTCTCTTCCCGCTCCTGCAGTGCCTCTAGGCCTGACAGCTCGCTGGAGAGCTTGGTGAAGAATTCGGTATCTGAGGTCAAGGGAATTTCCACGGTACGAAAACCCGGTCGTTTCCGCGTACCGTGGGTCAGCAAAGCAGTGTGTGGAGTGACGCCTGTAGAGTCATCCGATTGGAGCGAATCGGAGTCTGGCTCTTCACACACCCTGATATCCGTCATGCCCGTCTCCACGGCCAGCATCTGCAGCTTCCTCTTGGCGTCTGCATCGAGTTTGGCGCTGTGCAGTGCACCCGTCGCCTCATCTACGTAGAATAGCAGTTTGGGATGGAAGGTCTTCGTCGAGCCACCGTCGTCGGAAAGGATGTATTCGAATGGCCGGTCCTCGTCATCGCCCTTGGCTGCCGAAGCATTATAGTCTTCCACATGCTTCAGCAGCTTGTCCAGCGTCGCGGGATCGAGGCCCAGCTGGGCCAGCTCGTCGGTCAGGCGATTGATGCATTTCTTGAGTTGCTGGTACGAAATGGCCGAGTCGATCCATTCCGACGGAAAGCCCTCGTTCCGAAGGGCCTGCTTGAAGACTTGGCCGAATTTCATGGCTGCTGGAACCCCCTCAACCGTGGTAGCCTGGGAGAAGGGCAAATTTTCGCACGTGGGTTTCTATCACGCGGCGATTGGTGCGCCGCCTCGGGTTCGTTCCGAGGCAGTTCCGGCGGGTGACGTAGCGCAGGCTCTGCTTGGGTGTTCCGTTCCGGCGCAACAGCCGGGGACGGGGATCTCATCAACGGCGGTGCGTATGGGCAGTGAAAAGAGGGCTGTCAAGTCGACTTGGCCTGGAGGGTTGCAACGCCGCCGCCGCTGCGATGTCATGCGCACGAAATAGGCCGTTTTGGGATGCCAAAAGCTTGTTTGCCGCTAGCGGGTCGTGGGGAAGGAACAGGCGGGGATGCGCGCAATGCAGCACTTGGAGAGATGCAGGTGTAGAGACGAGCGGTCCATGAACGGAGGGAAAGAAGGGTGTCCGGCTCTTTTGTACGTTCACAGATGCTGGTATCGCCAGCGTGCTTGCGGCTAGCCAACGGCGCACTTTCCTTGCGGTGCAGACGGCTGCCAGGCGCGTGCCAATGAACAGTCATACCAACTCAGAAACTTTTCTCTGCCCACAAACCGCAGCCGCCGCCCATCGCAACGTGCTCTGTACACGCACGGGGCACGCCGAACCTGTTCTGCCGTCCCCCGGTAGCGCCTCGAGACTCGCCGAGTCTGGAATATCGCCATGGGCGCGCAGCAGTCGACCGGAGGTGCCGGTGCCGGTGCCGGTGCCGGCGCCGCAGGTGGTGGCGGGGAAGTCAAGACGAGTTACTACGAGCTGCTGGGCGTCGAGCGGACGGCGACGGACGACGAGTGCGTTACCCCGCTGTTTGACCCGCCATCACTCACACCTCTTAACTCACACCCCCCAGAATCAAGAAAGGGTACCGCAGAAAAGCCCTCGAACTGCACCCCGACCGCAACTATGGCGACACCGACCGCACGACCGCCCTCTTCGCCGACGTCCAGACCGCCTACCAAGTCCTCTCCGACCCGCAAGAGCGCGCCTGGTACGATGCACACGAGGGAGACATACTGCGGGGCGCCGAGGGCAAGGGCGGGGACGAGCACTACGAGTACAACATGCGCGTCACCACCGCCGAGGAAATCGCACGAATGATGGGCAAGTTCAGAGGCAGCGTCGACTTTTCAGACTCGCCCAACGGCTTCTTCGGCTTCGTGCGGGAGGCGTTTGAGCAGCTGGCGCGCGAAGAGCAACATGCAGCAGACTACGAGGGCGTCAGCATTCCCGACTACCCTTCGTTTGGACACAGGGATGATGCGTATGAGGATGTGGTGAGGAACTTTTATGCTATATGGAACGGCTTTGCTACGGTGAAAACGTTTGCGTGGATGGATGTATACCGGCCGTCTGATGCTCCGGATCGTCGGGTACGGCGCGCCATAGAGAAGGAGAACAAGAAGTATCGGGAAGAAGGCATACGGGAATTCAACGACGCTGTGAGGGCGCTGGTGGCATTCGTACGGAAACGCGACCCACGATACACACCCAACACGCAGTCGCCGGAGGAAGCCGCCAAGGCGCAACGGGCGGCAAGTCAAGCAAAGGCTGCCAAGGCAAGAGCGGCGAATGCAGCCAAATTAAAAGAGCAGGAAGATGCAGTCCCCGAGTGGGCCAAGGCAAGGGAGCCCGATGAGGTGCAAGAGGAGACGGAGGAGGAATCGGAAGAGGAGCACTTCGAATGCGTAGCCTGTCGCAAAACCTTCAAAAGCGAGCGCCAGTACGATGCCCATGAGAAGAGCAAGAAGCACCAAAAAGCGGTTTATGCGCTAAAGCGCAAGATGCAAAAGGACAATGCGAACCTGAACCTGGACGAAGATATCACAAGCAGCGGCTTCATAACACCCATGTCCGCCGACGGCGATATCCAAGAAGATCCAGAAGCGGCCGAGCCAGGCAACTCGGTGGAAAATCTCGCGGCCCGAGTCGAAAACGTCCGAGTTGAAGACGAAAGCACGGATCACGGCGAACTATCAACGGCCCACGACTCAGACGCAGTGACGACGCAGCGCAAGCCACACCCCAATACCAATACCGCTTCGTCCGAGGCGGATTCAGACGATGACGACGACGAAGACGATGAATACGCGTCGCGCGAGGAAATCGAGGCGCGCCTCAAGACTTCTCGTCTTCCTGTCGACCACAACGAGCCTCTGCCGCCGGATCCGCCCGGTACCGAAGACGCCGCTCTAGGTGGGAAGAAGCTTGGCGCGGCTGCAAAAAAGCGCGCAAAGAGGGCCGCGCAAATGGCCGATGTGAGTGATTCGGATCTCAAGCATAGGTGTGCCGTGTGTAAGGCGGGGTTTCCGAGCAAGACGCAGTTGTTTCAGCATATCAAGGACTTTGGCCATGCGGCGCCTGTCACTGTGACGAAGGGTGGTGCGGCCGGGGGGAAGAAGGGGAAGAAGAAGTAGATGGCATGCATGGGGGATGGGATATGATTTATGAAAAGCGTTTAGATTTGCATATAGAGGATTGGGGGTGCGGGCATGGGGGTTTTGCATAGCCAGGCGTTTTGTCGAAATGTTGGTCTATGGATAGTGGAGAAAGAAGCATGGATTACTACGAGGATGAAGTGTCTTGCTTGACTTCTGGTAGAAGGAGGCTCTCAGAGGAAGATAGCGAAGCACGGTGATAGATATCCAAAGGACGCGTCGTGTCGCTTCGTAGAATTACATGGACTGCTGCAACCTAGACAGTATTCTGTATGGTGTGATCATGTTGTTTCCGTATGGCTGTGTCGTACAACCTGGTTATGCATGTACTTGTATTAGACACGGCCCGTCGCCTTGTAGGCCTTGTGACGGGCGAGTGAGTGAGACGGGTCAACGCGCCGCACCGCGCCGCTGTTCGTGCAACGTTGCCAGATGATACGGAACAAAACGAAATGAAACGTGGTGTTTTGTAGTACTACACACGGTGTTGGCGGTGGAGATGGATATGCATGTTGGCGGCGTTTTTTTCGCCTGGGACGTGAGATGAAATGAGATGAATGCCACATAGATTCCTCTGGTATGGGTGGGTGGGTCGAGATGGGCGGCTTCAACGTCAAGCTTCAGGAAGAGAGCAAGCATCGGAAGCTCATTGTCTAGGCAGGCCAGGAAGGCAGCCCAAGTCGGAAATGGTACTAAGGATGGATGCAGCGAGGTGAGGGACGGACAACACATGTAGGGTCAACACAAGAAAATATTGATTACAGGGTCTGTACGTACATCTAGATACAGAATTCTCTTAAAAAAAAAAAAAAAAGGCAAAAGCCATGCTGAGAGATTGCAGGCTCTAAAAAAACGCCAAAATTGTTGGTCCCAAATTCACATGGTATCTTTAGTCCAATGCACACATGAGGCACCCATCTCGGGCCTGAAAAGAAAAGATAAAAAAAAAATTGTCATGCCAATATTCTCCCGGTATCCACATCTAAAATTTCTCCTCATACAACAACTTCCCGCTCTCATCCACATAGACAATGGTCTGCTGCGTAACGCAATACCCCTCCTCCGCCCACGGCGTCGACCCATTCGGATAACTCGGCTCGACAGGCGTCATTCCGGGCTCAGGAACCTCGGGCATATCATTCGGACCAGGGGTATACGTCCACGGCTTGCTCGCCGGCAGCTTCGCGCGCGGAAGCTCGATGTAGTCGCCATAGCTCGGCAGATCGTCGCCCTTGGTCGGCGCAACGGGGCAGCTCTTCACCTGCACGTGGAAGTTCTCGATGGCCTCCGGGTCGAGTTCGCTGCCGTCGGGGCCGATGACTTTGTAGCTGAGGTTCTCGGCGAGGTAGGGCTCGACGTGGTCCGGGTGCAGGGAGGCGAGGTAGCCTTTTTCTTGGGCGCCTTGGAGCGCGGCCGTGAGCGGGATGCTGCCTTCGACGAGGACGGGGGCCGAGCTGTCGCCAGCCACGGAGCCGCCGAGGAAGGTGTGCGAACCGACGTAGCCCTTGCCGTAGCCGCCGCAGTCAGAAGTCCCGTTGGTGGCTGGGGTCGTGGTGTTGGTCGTTGGGTAGGGGGCTGCGGATGTGGAGTTGGCGGGGGCGTAGGGGGCGGTGCTGTTGGCGGTCGAGTTGCTGCTCACGGGCTTGTTGCCGAGGTAGCAGTGGACGGAGTAGGAGCCTGGCATGGCGAATTTGTTGCCGACGACGGAGAGCACGGTGTCGTAGTCGCCTTCCTTGAACGGGCGGCCGGGGTAGATGCTATCCTCATCGGAATCCTCGCTACGCTTGGTGATGGCGCGCTCGCCCTGGCCGTAGAGCCTGTTGATGGCGGAAACAACCTGCTGGTAAGTGCGGGCTTGGGTCTCCGGGTAGTAGTATCCAAGAGTGCGGGTCTCCCGGACGTCCTGGCTGCTAAAGTAGTCCCCGTTCGAGTTCTTGGTGAAGGGCTTGAGGGGCGAGTTGGCGTTCTTAGGCTCGCCGGCGTTCCACTGCGCCATGTTGCGGTTGATGTTGCCGTTTGCGACCCACGTGTTGGGCGTGAGGAGCTGGTGCATAGCGAGCATGCGGTCGATGTTGGTGTGGTGGAGCCAGAAAATGGGGTCGAAGGCGGCGACGTCGAGGTAGCTCATGTGGCCGCCATTGCCACCAGCCGTGCCGTGGATCTCGTCATGCACCGACTCGAAGCTGTCTGTGTTGCGGCGGCTGGTGCGGACGCCGTACTGCGCGGAGCTGACGAGACCCCAGTTATTCTTGCTGGCGAAGAGAGCAAAGACGCGCTGGCGCCAGCCGACGCGGGACTGGCCGAATACAGTGTTCATCTGGTCATTGTTGTTCTGGGTTCCGACGGGGCGGCGGAGGGTAGCCGGGAAGTTGTTGCTCGGACCCGAGCCCATCTCGGCGGGCATGGAGGTGCCCCAGCTGTACGAGTAGAGTGGGTTGGGGATGGTAACACGTCCGCTGGGCTTGGTGACGGTGACAGTGCGATCACGGATCGAGGTAGGAACAGCAGGTTGGCCGGAGGGTGGCTCCATGGCCCAGTCGAAGTAGGGCATACGGAGACCTACGAGAGCGTTCCTCCACCTCTGCTGCTGGTCGGCGGGGAAGGTGCCGACGACTTCGTTTGCGTTCATGTAGAGGGCTTGCTCGAAGACGGAGAGGTACGGCCTGTGCCATGAGCCGAAGAGGACCTGGCCGTGAGGGCAGTATCCAGCCTGGTTCAAGACCGGGCCTTGGTTGTTCCATGTAACGAAAGGACGTCCGTGGACACCTAAACAATCAACATTATACAAAAACACAATCAATTGGAGTCTTACCAGCAACCTGGTAGTACGACATGCGGTCGTTCCTCGGCTTGGCCTTGAACCTCTCCATTGCAAGGAGGTACAGGTTCCATTGATCCGCCTTCTTCTGGAGCTCACGGATCTCTAGACGCGGGTACTGGCCATTATCGGCAGCTCCTTTGATGGCAACGTTGTTTGCGCGCTCCTCGAGAAGGGCTCTCGTTTCCTTGAGGTGAGCATCCATGGCCTGTGGCGAGCGGTGGGCAGGGTGGCTGTGCGCATGATGCTGGAATGCGACAACGGCCTGGAGGAGAATGAAGACAGCAAAAAGCATGCCCAAGGCGCCGCGGGGTGTGCTAAAGGCAGCCATGCTGAGGGGCTTGTAAAGCGATGCGATGATTAAAGACCGGACAGGCCAGAGCCAAAAATTAGACAGAAAATCCAGAAATAAAGAATATCAACGGCGAATGCTTTGCTAAAAGAGCGTAACGACTTCGGACAGGTCCTCGGTCATGCAAAGGGATCCCAAGGAAATAGGAAAGCTCGACGCAACGGTGGAGGAGAATTAAGAGGGAGAGTCGGCGTGTTGTGAGCATGGGCGAAGACGCTCAGGGTCATATACGAGGCCTATTCCTGTGGCTGACCCCGAGGATTGCCATTCTGGACAGTGGGCGTGCATGGAGCCGCGACGGCGCATGGGTTGCATCGAGTGTGGACCGGGATGGAACGGCGATTGGGCCACTGGCGGTGCCTGGTGGAGTCTAAGCGACCCCGAGCGCGCCAAAAAGAGCAAACACCATTGAGCCTGCCCCTGACTATGCCGAGAAGAAAAACGGCGCCAGCCCGCTTAGGACTTGCCAGCTGCTGGTCCGGGACGCCACGCAGGTTGTCACCGGCGATGCTGCTCGATTGCTCTCCACCCACGCGTCGTGGTGGAAGCGTCGCAAGCAAGCCAGTTCTCGACGCTGGCCGCCGCCGCCGCCTCAGAGGGGCGTTTCCCTGGAGACGATGGGATGCAGCGCTGCAGGCAGACTACAAGAGGATGGGACGGATCGAGAAGGTGATTTGGTAACGGTGGAGACGTACCGTCGAAAGCTGCAGATCTCCGCACGGGCCACGGCTGGCTAAGTGCTGTGCATCAGAATCGCTGACCGGACTTCGCTGTGTCAGGGCCAGAAATAGTTACATTTTCATCTAGATTTTTCACGATAGCCATGGGCATTACGAAAGTTATGATGTCAAGTGTTTCGAAAAGAAAAAAAGAAATTGTACTACCAATTTTCTCCTCTTCAACACCAACTCAACTCGTTCTCCCGCGCGAGCTTCAATCAGCTTGATCCGCTGTGATCCTCGCGTATAGGATCGGCAGGGACTCAAAGCGGCTGGCCCGAGCGCTTGTTTCATGTTGCTGCACTAGGCACGCACGAAAGAACATGCACCTGAACAGTCCCAATCTGACCCTTCTCCAGACCTCAGCATCCTTCCTCCCGTCTTTTATTCTCCGTTTGAAGATTGAGGCACTCAAGCTGGCCCCTCGAGACTGCAAGCTCGTCTCTTGGAGGGAAGGGAAAAGGCGCCGTCCGCCGAACCCTATGACAGCCTCATCAGCCTAGAGTCGCTGCCATCCACTCATCGCCCGCGCGCAAACACCAAAATCCCATCATCCGCCCAATGACCAAGTCCCCGTCACAGCAGCGCCTCGAGTGTGCAGACGCGCGACGATCAGGCGACCCAGCGACAAGCCTGCCATCGCAACGTCGATACCCACGGCTTTGTACATTTCCACTGCGCCAGCTCGGTAAATGTTACTGAAACCAGGCCGTCTACTTTTCGGACCCACGCCACGTTGCGGCTGTGCAGTTCGGGCATTTCGTATTACACGCCTTTTCATTTTACGTCACTCGCACGGGTACTGTGCTCATTTGCTTTTGCGAGGACGCTTTGGGCTTTCTTTCGATCCTACCGTACCTGATCATCTAGTTGGTGTGTAGCGCATAGCTCGCTTTCAGAATGCCGACACTGCCCCAACGATGCCATTCACAAACCCGAGATGGAACTACAGCATCTATCGTTAGTCGTGTTGACATCGCCACATAGCCGTTGCTGGAACGGTTGAGCCCGAAGTTACGCTCCTCTGTACAGCTTGGCATCGCTCCTACCTTGAGATGCTAATCACGCCAGTCCTACATCAATCACTTAGCATTTGCTTACACAATTGACCATAGTTCGGTCAATGCAGCAATGGCATTCAACCTCCTCGTTCTTCTCTTCAATTTTCCTGTGGTGGATCAGGACCTCAACAGACTTTCTCGGTTCGCCTTTATTCTACGCATACCCGATCGCACGAAAACCTACCACTGCAGAGTTCAGACCCGCCACAAACAATGCGGCAGTGACATACTACATATCTCAGGACGACGAACGCAGTACACCGGCGTGTCATCGCTATACGTGACCCGATGGGTTCATTCAAGCTTTCACCAACAAGAGCAGGAATACTTCCAGATTGAGCGGTCGTAGGGACCATCGACAAACGTTCGCTCGACGTTAGAAGCGCTTGTTCATAACTATCACCGCGTTCCGCAGTCCCGCATGGAGGCCGTTTGGATCGCGTGGCGGTGGTTTAGCTAGTATTTCGTGACCATTCTCGGACTAATCTAGCCACGCAGCACCTATCGATTTCGCTCTACGAGGCTCGATGGCCTCATCTACCCCGCGTAATGTGCCTTGTCGACTCCTACGTGGCTCCAAATTTGCGACATGTCCAGCACTGAACCTGTCCGTAGACATGTGAGGTCTCCTGATCAGCCTACACAATCTGTCCGTATTCCACGGCTATGTGTATCCGATGTTCAGCTTTGAACACCGCATCACCTTCCTTCCAGATGGAACTCAACATCGGCTGATCAGTCTACCGCGCTCATCCAGCGGCCTCCAGGAACGGTGGCGCTCTGGTCTAGGAGCTCATTCGCTGCTCGGAAGGCTGAAATCGAAAGCATATGATGTCCTGCAAATATCATCCCACGACACAGATGGCATCGAAAGTGCACCATTCTGGGAGATAAAACCGACCATCTGCCACTTCTCGCGTTTTTGATCTGCCTGAGCAGCTCTTCTGTCCGTTTTGTATCCGAACACCACATACCTCTTCGCACTTAACCCATCATGGCGCGATCAGATCGCCTGATAGCTATTCTCAAGCCCGAGTCCCATACGACCGTCGTTGGTCGGACGGTTAGCTCACCTAGTGCGCCCTCGTCCTCCATGTCCTCTCTAAACGAGATCTTGGAGCAGCACGAAACCTCGCTAAAACCCCTGTTTGGGCCTACCGAGGAGCATGTGAGGCTCCAGCAGCAGGATTCGCTCGCGAGCACTATACCTCATCACCCCGATCCTGTCACTTTGCGAAACAGGCGCAGTGTGCGTATCTCCGTTTCCCACACCATATTCACCAGCAATCGTACTACATCTGAAGTGCTGACTTGAAAGTCTCTAGGCACATCCCCTTGCTAAGGTCCCGGACTTGTCCACCTTCTACTATGCGGAAGGCCCAAAAGATAGACTCGAAGCTCTGAAGAAGTCGCTGGAGAACAATGACCTGGTCAAAACTGTCTATATCCGGCCTGCGGCCGTCCTGACGGTGGAGCAGGACATGGAAGCTGCAGCTCCCATTGTTGACGAGCACCCGGGCAGAACTCCGAACTTTCTGGACCGCCAATTGTATCTGAACGTTGCTCCAACCGGGGTGGATGCGAAGTATGCTTGGCTTTTCCCTGGCGGAAGGGGAGCTAGAATCTCGGTAGTGGATATAGAGGGTGGATGGGACTTTTCTCATGAGAATCTTTGCCTGAATCCGGGACGGCTCATCGAGGGAACAAATTCCACTGACCGTCACGATTGCAACCATGGAACGGCTGCCCTTGGTGTTGTTGGAGCCGCCAACGACAACATCGGTATCACAGGAATAGCATCTGACGCTACCTTGAACGCTTGCGGCGAATACGTGGCTATGGCTATCTTCGCTGCAACAAGGACCTTGCGGCCGGGCGATGTCATCTTCATCGAGGTGGGATTTTGGGGTCCCAATTGGAATGGCACTAGCAATCAAGGTCAAGTGCCAGTGGAATGGGATGAGGCCGTTTTCTACGCCATTCAAAGCGCCGTTGCCAAGGGTATCGTGGTTGTGGAGGGAGGCGCCAACGGTCACGAAGACCTTGACCAGGACATATACAACAGCACATCCACGTTCCCTAACCCGTTTAATACCAACAGTCCTTCGTCTGGCGCGATCATTGTCGGAGGGGGCACTCCACCTCCGGGGACCCATGTGCCTCCGAATACTCCAATTCCCAACAACCAAAAAGATTGGGTCGACCGGTCTATCCGAGACTGGTCAAACTGGGGTTCTCGAGTCGATGTGCAAGGATGGCACCGAGAAGTCACAGCTACAGGATACGGAGATCTGCAAGGTGGTAAAGATCCCTCACGCTACTACACAGACGACTGGGGTGGCACATCGAGCGCTACCGCCATCATTGCGGGTCTTGTAGCCAGCTTGCAAGGCATCCTCCAAGCGCGTGGTGTACGCCCTTTGACGTCTAAAGAAGCCCGCCGACTTCTTCGATCTGTCGGTTCGCATCAACAAGACGCGCCAGGTTTGGCCGCTTCAGGTAGAAGGATTGGAAAGAGGCCAAGCATGCGCAAGCTGATCCCGCTATCTGCAGGCTTCAAATCCCGGAGTGCTGACTACGACGGCGACGGCAAGGCGGAGATTCTCGCAGTAACTCCGAGTGGACTTGCGCTGTTCAATGTAAAGGGAGACCATTTCGAGGCCATCGCTGTCCATAATAACAAAGACATGCTGGGTGACTGGCAGCTGAAAACGTATGCAGACATCATTGGGCCAGTGGGAGATTTTGATGGGGACGGAGTTGCCGAGACCTTTGTTCAAAGCCAATGGGGTATCGGGATTCTGAAGCTTAAAGGCAACAAGTTCACATCTCTGGCAATGGCTCGAGATGGGGCGTATATCGGGGAGTGGTTTCTCGACACTTGCCGCACCCGTGACTGTTTCGGTCCCGTTGGTGATTTTGACGGCGATGGTGCCGACGAGATTCTTGTCTCCAATGGAATGTCCATGGCGATACTCAAACTCCGCGGCAATGCTTGGACTACGCTAATGTTCGCCGCAAACGGCACCCAGTTCGGGAATTGGACGCTACGCACAGATGAAACCGACTTCAGTCAGGTTGGACGTTTTGATGGGGGCAAAAAAGCGTGCATTTTTGCGTCGAGTCCTTTAGGCATCGCCCTCTTGGGCTGGGACGGCAATACCTTGAATGTTCTCGGTCAACTGCCTAACGGAGCCCAACTCGGCAGCACGAATGCTTACCTCGATACTAACTTCACTCGCTTTGGTCCGGTCGGGAACTTTTCTGGCGACGAACGGCAGGAAATCTTCTTCATCAACCGCACCTGGGGCATTGGCGTCATCAAGTTCACACGGGAAGGACACTTTATATTTCCCATGTTGTGCGCCAAAGGCGAGAGTAAGTGTGGGTGGCCTCTCGATGCGGAAAAAGAAAGTTTCCCCACTGCAGCTGACTTTGATGGCGATGGCCGGGACGAACTCCTCGTCCATAGCTCCTGGGGAATTGCCTTCTTTCAGCCAGACCCTGCTGTGAATCAAGGCAGGCCCCTGAAGTTGATAGCGGGCGATCACAATTGGTGTCACCCGGCAGAGTGGCTGTTGCAGACCAGGGATGAGAATGACTGGCCTGGGAGCGCGGCTAAGTTTACCACCAAAGACCGGGCTTCAATTTTGGTTGAGAGCAGGTGGGGGATTGGAATTTTGGAAATCAATGAGCAGGAGGTGCAATGTCCGGTCAAGCAGAAGAATGAAACCAAGATTGGGAAATGGACGCTGCAGTCCCTGGAGACGGACTTTGGCCATGGTTTCTGAGATGGAGGAGGGTACGTTAAGAAGTAAGCTCATCCCGTTTATCTTCAAATCCTCATTTGGGTCAAGACCAAAGCTTACCCAATTTTCCTTCAGGTTCTAATTCTCATAATTGTATTGGTTGTTTTTGCGTCCCGTGGAACCTCATACCTGCGCCACCTGTCATTACCGTCAAAACACACTTTTCAAACTCTGAACTACGGTACAAGTGCAACACGAACCATGAATTCGCAACTGTCTTTCGAGAATAGAATTCTACGCAGCCGTATATTAGCCATGCCACATCTCCGCTACTTGCTACTCTACTACTTGCCAACAGACTACTTCTCCCAAAACCCTTCCTTCGTTTGTTAAGCATCTCCAACATCCAACGCCACACTACCATACCGCTTTTACCAACAAGCCAACATGCAGAACTGGGTTGTCATCTCGTCCTGCCTAACCCACCTATCCGCAGAAGCCACTGACGGCACACCTCCCTACAATCCGAAACTCTCTACACCCGCCTTTAATTGGAGCATCCTCCCTCCAGTCACGGCCGCTCACCCACAGCCGCAGTCTAGTCGAGAATGGGTGCCTAAATTGGTCGACGAAGTGTATTGCTCGGAATGTGTGCCTCAACGAACAGGAGCGGAGAACCCGTATTTCCCCAGTCTGAAGGAGATGCGACAGCTAGGGATTTTAGACAAGCCTGCAAGTGCTAAGGTTTGTAAGAACGAGGCAGAAGTGACAGTAAGGGGAAAGGGATGGGAGGAGTTTTGGCTTCTGGGCGCGGAAACACCTTCATCTACGTCCCCGCCGGAGCCCAACACCTGGACGTTCAAATTCGGAGAGTCAAAACTATCAGCATCGGCAGCGGCCGCCAAAGTGCAGGACTGCCAGCCCCCTCCCGCACCGTACCCACCCAACACACCTGACATTCTCGAATGGCAAGCAGTCGTCGATGAGCTCCCACCACTTACTCGTCAGACCGAACCCGCTGCACTTGCGACACAGATGAACTGTCTGTGCCTTGCCAGCCACGATGAGCTGCAAAGCTACAAATCTCCGGAAAGAAAGCAACGGCCTTCGGAAATAGAAATCCCACCACCGCCGAGGGAGTGCGATCCCGACAATGTTTTCATTGGAGAGAAGGATGAGTTCACGTGGGATATGTCGACGCCGAGTGAGGAGTATGCGGCTGCGATGGCTGGTAATATCCAATTCCAGATGAGGCGGAGGAAGATTCGTGTACGAAAAGTATCGTAGAGGGTGCTGTTGGGCGTTTTGCAAGTTCTGGGGGTTTGTCTTCAACTGTATACTTTGTTTTTGATTGGCTTTGCGCTAGAAATTGGGTTCTCGCTTGCTTTGGAGTATTTTACGTATAGAGTGGCTGGGAGAGGGCGAAGTGATTGTGATTAATGCAACGACTTGTACATAGTTGTCTTGCATGTGCAAATCTTGCAGCGAAATGTTTTGTTAATCAGGAAGTAAATTATAAATGCCTACCTTATTTTAGCCTCTACGTAGAATTTCCAACTGCGGATGAACAAGACTGACAGCATCGCAGGAAACATTTTGCTGGGTTTTTCCGAGTCATCTATACTTTAGGGGAGTTATCAACATCCAAAACTTACACCTTAATCTTCCGCACCATCCGCGTCTGAACCCACCTCTTCTCTCGAACAACGCGATCAACAGATTCTTTAATCATCTCCATCTTATCCTCTATGTCCTCTTCCATCCTGCCATCATACCACATCCAGCAATCGCCAATATTCTCCTCAACGCTCTGCCTGACCTCCTTAGTCAAGTCTCTATACTCTTTCCTCGCACCGATAACCTTTACAAGGGCATCCACATCGACACTACCGATTTTTTTTTCGTACTGCTTTAGAAGCGCGGGTCGGTTGTCAATGTGCATATATCACTCTAAGGATAGGGTTTCTAACGCTGGTACGGTTGTATTATTGTTGTAGAAGGCAGCCTCGTTGAAACGTCTTACAGCTATCTCGAGGTTGTCTACAGACTTACGTACCTTAGTCATGTAGTCTATTAAAACATCGGCCAGGCTAGTGAGGGGCTCATACGTGAAATCTGTGAGGGCGGCCATAGTGGTGTTTGGAATAGAGTGTTGGCTGATTGCGGTGCTGGTGGGTATGGCTGGGGGATCCTTGGGGGGGTCTGGCGTTCTCCCTTGAACATTTTGGCTGTTTATGTAGTATTCTGCGTTCACAATGTAGGCACTTACAACAATTTTATAAGCGGGCGTTCATACGAAGTTCGCACAATGCGATTTACTAGGCAGACAGACAGCATGTAACAATGTCGCGACTCGGTATTTTAGTTAGGAAGCAGGCCAAGAAGAGACGGTACCTCGCTTCATGAGCTCGTCACTTACAAGTGCAATGCCTAGAAGATTAATGATAGGAGCGTATGTAAGTGCCCTGACGCATAAATCGGTGCTGAATAAACCCCCCACCTCCATATCGTGTAGAGTTCGAAAATTCAATTAAGCATGTGAATAATCACAATTCTCTTATGCGTAATAATTCACATGCTTCACACCTTTCCAATCATTCCGTCTGTTATGAGTGGGGTGGCCTGCTGCCCGCAAGGAACGGCTGAACCCCGTCTTACACAGGGCCTAGATCGATGGCGAGAGAACGCCCGTCCGGCACCTATGTGCTCAGATATAATGCTAGACAAACCATTGCTCTCTTTACTATATCCCAGCAGCCCAGCAAGTAAGCCGCTGAGCCGTTCAGCAACCCAACGTCCTCGAATCAACGGTTCCAGGACTATCCACAATAGATGGTTTCAGCCTAGCTGCGAGCATAATCACAGCCGTGCAAATCCTCCAAAAAAACATACGAAACACTAAAAGACGCACCCGATGCTCTTGAGCAAGTCCTAGCCCAAGCAAACTCACTCGCCGCATTAGTTAAGTGCCTCGACTCTATCGAACCGTTCCTCAGTGACGATCGCAGGCGGTTTCTGGCTAGCCAGTTTTACCGTGCGGCTTGTGCAAGCACTATCTATGATCCCAAGACACTTGTAGACAAGATTAGCCCAACTGAGTATGGCGCCGAGAAGAGCGGCGTTAAGAAGGATCTATCAGGTGAACTGGCGTTGAAGCCGCGTGTCATGTGGATCTTGAAGGAGAGTGATGCGAAGAAATTGTCGGCGCGGGTGAAAGTGCAGTGTGAGCGGATCACAAATGCGACGGACCAGATATTGCTGTCAGAGACTCGTCCACTCGATCTACCTTTAGCTGACGATATGCAGAGAATGTGGACTCTTCATGGAGAAGCAACTCGTCGAGCTTCGTGACGCGATGCCCAAGCAGAGCAAACCCATAATCACTTCCACGCAGTCGACCATTGGTAGAGAGACGAGAAACTCCAAGCAAACTCATCCTCATTACCACGCAGTCGATCATTGTGAAGAGACAAGAAACTCTAATGGCTCGGCTAATACCGCCTTAAGCAAGACCAAACTCTTCAGATGTCGTACTTTAGCGACCTGAACCACCTGTCGGACTCTGCGTATTGGGGCAACTGGAACCGCCTTCTTACGCGTAACCTTGCGAAATGATATGAGGCATACAACCAGAACTGGATTAACTCCAGCCGTATCATGAAAACGAACGACCGAAATGAGCGAAATGGATATACGCCGCTACATCAGGCGGCATGGCATGGCGCGTCCACACTAGTGGTCAAGAGGCTCATCCTCCTTGGAGCATGGAGGCTAGCCCGAACAATGAGAGATAGGCTGATGCAAACTCCACTGGACGTTGCGAAAAGGTTATGGTTGGGCTCATCTGTACTCATTGCTGACCCCGGTAGTTCATCACACCCTCCCGGCTTCAGTATTACTGAGCTTGCAGAAACAATTGAATCGAGTTTCGCGGAGGTATTCCCCGGTGCAACGAAGAGTTTTCGTGTACTACAGGTTGAGATTTTTATGGAACTCAAACACCCGCAACTGTTGGCTCCGCTGGAGGCGGAGAAACTAAACGCGGAGAACCCGGTTGGTGTGCGCTTATTCCTCAATGAAAGGCAGTTGGTAGCGCAATTTGCCAAGACAGATGGTACCACTGGCGTTTATCGCATTCGTGAAGTTGGTTGGGATGAGATTGAGCGCGGCATATTGTTGCATTACCATCAGGAATAACCTCGCTCATCACGAAGTCAACAGGACACTGGGTATGTTTTATATCCCTCTGTGGTTCTAACGACCTCGGCGGCAGATATAATTGCAAGCTCTTATAGCTATATCAAATGAATAAATGATTAATTAGTAGGTAAGGAAGCGCTACTAGCTTTAGGTTAGTCTAGTTATAGTCTGCCTAGGTTCTAAGAAATTTCCTAAGAAGCTTTTATACGCAGTCGCGTTAAGTGCTAGCTTATTAAGGTTAGAGTACTCCCTATCTAAAAGGCTTTTATTATTATTAAAGGCCATCTTAATTCTACTAGATATATAGAAGTAGTTCTTCTAAACTAATTATTTTATAGGGTCTTATCTAGGTTTTATATAGAATGCTATTAGCGTATTACTAGAAGAGAGTTATATAGCTTTAAAAGAATGTATATATTAAGCTTAAAGAGTAGCAGAAGGTGTAAAGACTTAAGGTCTTTCTAATCTTTTAAGGTTATTTTCTAATTAGGCTTAGTTCTATTAGTAAGCTATGCTTACTAATAGATACTATACTTAATCCTCTCTAGAATGCTATATAGCTTTATTATATAAGCTTTACTAATAGTAAAGATATAAAGGTGGTAATTATTTATAATTAAAATATCTAGAAAATTCTACTTCTTTCTATTACCTTTTAAATACGTAATAAGTATTAGAAATCTTATGTTTCTAATACTCATTAACTATTATATAATATATTCTAGAATGCTTTATTATTAATTATATATTAGTAAGTAGAAGATTTTAGAATAATAAAAAGATATATATAAGAAGCTTTTGCTTCGCTCTTAGATAGTTTCTTCTTTACCTAGAATTTAATATAGTAATATTATATATAATATTCTATATTATCTTATTACCTCTTTACTAAATTCTTATTAGTTACTTTTACTCTTAACTACTATTTATAGTAGTTTCTAGGTTCTATTATTAATAGAAAGAAGTTAGGACTAAAGAAATTCCTCCTCCTCCCGTACCTTCTTTACAGAAGGCTTAGAAGGCAGCTCTCCTTAAGTAGAGGCGTTATAAGAGAGCTATTACTAAAGAGGAGCGTTAGTAAGAGTAAGAGTAGAGGGGCCTTGTCACGCCTACATTGGTATCCACTACCCCGCACGTGCCCTCGCTAAGGCGAGACCCATACGTATCTTCGTATTAATATATATATTATTCTATACCACGACCAGTATCGGAAACCGATACTGCGTGCCATATCTTTTGGATGTGTAGTCTAGTGGTATAGAGCTAGCCCATCACAGGCCTTAAAGCTTAGAAAGCGCGCGAGGCTCGCGTAATTAAAAAATAACTTCGCGATAAGATTAAACTTACTAAAAAGGGTAAGAAGAAGAGCCTTAAGTCCTTAAAAGAAACACTAAAGGATATTAAGGCTGTACTACCTAAGATCTTAGGTGTTAAAGATAGGGTGCCTAAAATTAGGCCCTTAACGCGCACACGCAAGATACGGCTCCCCTAGCGATTTCGCTAGTAGATCTCGTGCCCGAGCAATGCAATAAGCTTCTCCGACTGTTACTCTAAAAAATCTCGCGATCCTACAATATATATACAGCTCTACAGCCTCAAGTGTGTGGGTGGCGGCATCGCCAAAATCGTGCGCTGGCTGAGACCGTGCACTGGCTGAGTCATCATGTTAAGTGGGGTCTGTGCGTTTAGTGGGGAATCGGTAATCATAGTACAGCGACCTCGCGTGTCCGCATTTCGTCGCGGACCGACTCTCGAACCCTTCCGCAAAGAACCATATAGACCGCTCTTTATAGGGGGCTTAAAGTCTGCAGGTAGCCTAATACATAAATCTTAGTATGCCACGTGTAAGGTTTGCTAACATTTGCTTCTAGTACTTCATTCTTCAGACGTGCAACCGCCCTGTCTTCGTTCTGCTATCTCGTAGTCTACCTCGTCAGGAATTTGACCACAGCCAGCAACCATGGTCCTCGAGAGAATCGTCATCGTCGGTAAACCTGGTGCAGGAAAGTCTACCCTAGCCACACAGCTTTCCGACAGGCTCAATCTGACCAACGTTGAACTGGATGGCATCAACTGGCAAGCGAATTGGGTCAGCCTTCCCAAGCATGAGATGCGAGAACGCACCGATGAAGCGCTTCCAGTCGCCGGCCACTGGATAGCCGACGGCAACTACATTCGCTCTGTGTGCGACATTGTCTGGGTACGAGCCGACACTTTGATCTGGCTGGACTATTCTCTCCGAGTGGCCCTACTGCGAGTCCTGCGGCGGACAGCAGGTCGAATTATCAGGCGAAATGAGCTTTGGAATGGGAATCAGGAGTTCCTTCAACATCATTTAAGCTTCGATCTCAATCAAAACTTGTTTCTATGGACGATTCGAATGCATAAGCAGCATCGAAATGACTTTCCGGCCCTTTTCGAGCAGCCAGAGTACAGTCATCTGAATGTTTTGCGGTTTCGCACTCCGAAAGAGACGGAACAGTGGCTCCGTGGACTACGAAATGCGAAAGAGTCAGGAAAGAAGACAATGGAGCAGGAGAATCAGCCTATCAAGCCAGCAGCCGTATAGTCCGTATGAAATTCGCTGTCCACGATTTTTGCCCAAGGTGTCCTTCCTCCCGGCAAGTACAGTTTCAGGAACTAGTCAGAGTACGCCGCTGCTCACCTCGTTGTTGGAAGCCGTTCACGTGATCAGGTGACTGAGAATTATATAGTCGATCCGGCTCCTTGAGTCGGACCTCAATCAATTTTGCTACTTACTCCTAATAATCACTTTGACACTTGCTACCTGCGTTAAACTCAAGATTAATAATGCCGTTAAGGTGAAATTTTCATGCCAAGGCCATGGTGTCACGGTTTAGAACTACTAACCACATATGGGCTAAGCTTAGGCGAAGACGCCTTGGCAAAGAGCGGGGAAAAGTTTTAGGGACACTGGGGCGGAAGCCGATTTCGCTACTCACTTGTAGCACCATCAGTTGTTAGCATGTGATTCAGCATCGCGTTGACAGCCCCTCACGTAATAGTCGTAGCCTATCACTATTAACTCAATTCCCGAAATTGCATTGCGATATGACCTGGTAGCAAAGTGTACTAAGGCCTTGCTCTAGTTCGGCGCGTGCAACACTCCATTGCAATGGGTATGGGTCATGTTCCGTATACCCGCTGGGGCTAATAATGTTGGAGAAATACCCTAGAAGCTCGCCCTTCGAGGAGGAAGGAGTATGGTTGGGGGAAGCGGGGGTGAGTGTCAGGATAGTAGCCTATGAGGCAGCACAAGGAGTCGATCGTTGCATAGAAGGGTAAAATAGTAGTATTTATATGTAGACAAGACGAATTGCTACCCTATAGGGGAGCAATTAAGGCAGCTTATAATAGAAGGATTACCTAACCCTAGTCTAGGCTACTAGCCCTAATATTATCTCCCCTTCTAGGGCGTCTTAACCTAAGAGGCTAGAGATAGACTATTTAGTCTATTCTAGCCTAGAATAGCGCTTCTTTAACTATCTAGAGATCTAGTATAAGTATATAGTAAAGTGTTAAGATCTAAGAATGTGAAACAAAGGGCGGAAAGGATAGGACGATAACGACGATGTGGGGCGGCACCGTATTACTCGCAACTAAGATTACATAACGACACTATCCCGCTAAGCAAAGACATCCCGCTAAGTAAGGGATAGTTAACTATCCCTAGATAGCTGTACTATCCTGCGCACTACAGATAATAAAACTATAAATGGATAGTACTATTATATATAGAAACCTAGGAACCCCTATAGTTCCTAGTATTTAACTTATATAATAATCTATTATTTAGATTCTAGTAAGCATTATTAATTTAATAGTCTTATAACTTTAATACTAACTACTCTATTACTTACTTACGTAACTAATAACCTCTCTTTTTATTATTACTTCTACCTAAGAACTAACTTACTCCTTTAGGATTAGCTACTCTATAGAAAGTAATATATTAAACACCCTTAATATAAGTAACTTTAAAGGTATTACTATAGTTACTAACCTTAAGAATAAGATAGCTAAGCTAGATCTATACTATAGAGATTATAATAAACTTAAAGAATAGATTCTTTAACTTAACTCTACTTCTATATCTTAGAACTAGAAATAAAGAGTAAGAAGAAAGTATTACGTAAATTAGCGCAAGCACTTTAGCTAGATTAATTAAGATCTAAAGCTTAGAGATACACTAATCTAAGCTTAGAAGAAACAGCTTCTAAGAGCTTAAAGCTATATATATATAGATTACTCTAGCTACTATCTAGATAGTAGTAGTAAAGTTAATTAATTATCTAAACACTATTTTCTAAGTTCTTTTACCCTCTATAATTATAAGCCTAGAGCTTTAAGAACGTAGGTAGTTCTTCTTATATGCTTAATAAGTTAGATAGTAGCATTAAGGTAATTTATACTACTTAAACCCCTCTATTTATAAGTGCTGCGTGCTTCTTTCTTTATTTCTTTAAATATAGTACTGTGCGCCTTAAGCTTCTATAATATCTAACACTCTTCTTACTAGCTAACCTATACTTAAGAATAGTAGCTCTTAGCTGCTCTAGTATATATAGTTATAATTTTATACGCTTAGTAAAAATATATAGACTAAGATTAACTCTAATACTAAAGAAGCTACTAACTACCTCTTTAAAGCTCTAACGCTTTTAACGCATACTACTAGGTAAAATATAAAGTATTAAAATAAGCTTAGTAAGTATAGAGTAAAGGTAAATAACTAGATATTAGACACTGCGCGTATATAATTACTATAAAACTAGGTAAATATTATAGTAATACTAGAGATCTTAGTAGTAGTAATAATAAAGCTTATTATAAATAATAAATTAACGCTCTAGGCACTTATTAAGGTACTAAAGAAGGATCTTATACCTACTAAGATAAGTACGCTTAATACTATTTAAGTAGAGTATAAGGCGTATCTTAAAAAGGTAAAGCATAGTATAATAACTCTAGAAGCTTAGCTCTAATAATAGTACTTTCTATATCTACGCGTAAAGACTTATAAAATTAGTAATATAGAAGAAACGCTTATAGTATAAGACTTTCTAGACGCTCTTACTTCTAAGGTTATACTAGACTAAGCTTAAAGTATATATTAGAAGCTTATATAAGACAGCGTTCTTAGCAACCTACTTCTTACGCTTAATTAGATCTCTAAAATATTTAGATTTATACTTTAGGAACACGCTCTTTGCGCTAGTAATAAGAACTCTAGAATCTTTATAACGCTAGTAGGGCGATCTAATATATAGAGTAAAAGCCTAAACGCGTAAAGTAATATTAAGATAAAGCTCTATCTATACTAAGAGTATAATAAGAAGTACCTTTAGATTCTCTCTAAATATTATACGCTTGCTGTAGCTTTAAAGGTAGAATAATAATTATAGAAGAAGCCTATTAAGTAATTCTTACGTAACTTATAACGCCTTAATTTAAGAACGTACGCGTAGATCTTATAAGGCGTAGTGTTATAATCCCTATACTAAGTAATATTAAGCTTATTAAAGAATCTGCCTAGGTAGACTACCTAGAAAGTATATAAGCTACGCTAATTAATCTTATACTCTTAATAAAACTAGAAGTCTATTCTACTATAAATTTTAACGCTTACCTACTCTTTAAGAGTATAATTCTTAATAATAGGGTAGTAAGATACCTAGTAAATAGTAAGGAACTACTTATTCTAAGATCTTTTAAGAAGGCTTAGAAAGTATAGTATATTAAAGCTAGAACTTAATCTTTTCTAATCTTAGGGGTAAGTACTTATACGCTTAAAAGTATACTTAATAGTATATAAGAAGAAGGAATAGAAGATCTAACACTTATAAATATAGTTATTATAGAGGGGTTTTATCTTAATATTATCTTAGAAGCTCTTCTTAGAGATAAGGAAGTATAGTACTTAGGATTAGACTACTCTCTTTATATTAAAAGTATAAATATAAGCACTATACTAGCTACTCTATAGCGCAAGCATAATCTTATATTCTTTAAATATAAACTCTTATCTTTCTATTCTACTATTATAAGCGTAGTGCTAGGTTATAGCTTATAGTAATTATACCTATAAAGTAACTCTAAGTAACTTTAGTATATACGCGTAGAATACCTTAGCTTAGCAGCTCTAAGAAAGCTTATAATAAGAGCTAGAGAAGTCTATATTAAAGAAACGCTATAAGCTAAGTATAAGTAATATATAACTATATATACTTTTTAAGTAATTTCTAGAAGGCTACGTAAAGAATTACTACGCATCTACTAGAGAATATAGTAGAATCTCTTTAATATACTACTTAGGCGTAGAGAAGAGCTTTAGATTATAGTAATTAAAGATACCTATAGTAGTAAGCTCTATATATACTACCTCTAAAGTAAAACACTTAATAAGATTATATAAGTTTTTAAGAACTTTAAGAGCTTTCTTAATACCTACTATAAGCTTAAGATCTATAAGATTATATAAGATAATAATATTACTACACTTCTCTAGAAAGAAAGGTTATAATATAAGCTTTAGATAGAAAAATAAGAAATTAAAATTAAGCCTATACCTATATATACTTATAAGCTAAATAAAGAAGCTAAGTAATTAGGGTAAGAAATTATTACTAAGTTTATTAAAATAAGAATTAGCGTAAACCTACCTATAAAGCTCTAGCTAGAGGTTATTAAGAGCGTAGTATAGCTCTATAATATAAGCTTCTCTAGCGCGTATAAGTTTAAGAGCCTAAGTAAAGTACTTAACTTATAGTTTTATTAATACTTCTAGTAGTATAAGCTAGAGCTGCCTAGAAGAGTTACTATAGATCTATATTCTAATTAAAGAAGTATTTACGTATATAGCTGCTAAGCGTACCTACTTAATAGAGAACGCGTAGTAGAGCGTAAGAGAAGAGGCTTTAAGGTCTTACTACGTATATATATTAGGTATCTTATAGAATATTAAGCCTCTAATATCTACTAAATATAGATTCTATAGCTTAATTAAATAATAACTATAAGAAATATTACGTTTAATAAGATACTCTTCTATTAATAAGAAAAAGACATAATAATTTCTAAAACTAAGGCTCTTAAGATTATTATATTACTCTATAAGTAAGGTAAGGTCTATAACGCTAGAGAAGTATATAAACTTCTTAATAGAGCTAAGCTATAGAGACTATAAGTAAATTAGCAGCCCTCTAAGCGTAAGCTAGAGGGTATTAGATTCTAAGAGTATAACTTACTAGAGAGCTAGTCTAGTAATTAAAGCTTAGAAGTAATAATAACTACGTAGGCAGCTAGCTTAGCTAGTAAGCTATTAGAGAACTACGTAAGGTAAGATAAGCTTATAGATCTCTTTACTTTAGAGTCTACTCTATAATAAGATCTATTAGAGGGTAATAAAAAGATTAACCTAGAATATCTAGAAAAGACTAAGTAAACTAGTAGCTCTTAAGAAGTATACTCTTCTAAAGAAGTAAGCCTGCTAGACTTATATAGCTGCGCTAGCTAATACGCTAAAAGATTAGCTAGTGCCTTTTAAACTAGTCTATTAACTTCTATAAAATTAAATAAAGTATAGGAACTACCCCCTAAGCGCTTATATAATAAAAAGGTTTATAGACCCTCTACGCGCGTAAGCTAAAGGCTTAGATAAGATAATCTAGATAATCTAGAAGCGTTTAGAGGTATTAAAGAAATTTATACGCTCTCTAGGCTATATAATATACTTCTAGAGCGTAGTAAGCTTCTATAAATAGTGTTCTCTAGAGTAGATAACGCTCTAAAGAGTAAAAAGTATAGTATATTATATATAGTTATTACTACTGCGCTACTTCTACTAAAGAAGTATATACCTCTATATATAGAAGCTTATATATACTATAATAAGCTCTTACTTCTACCTACTAAGTAGAAATCTCTCTATATATATCTATATAAAGCTCTCTTCTAATAAGTCGCGCAGAAGAAGGTTAATACCTTACTTAAAAAAGAAACTTAGGAGAAAATTAATTACTAAGACGTAAAGTAGAAGCTACTTTTACTTAAATAGGTGTTTATATATAAGCTTAACTAAGATAGTTACTTTAATAAGTGTAAAGTACGCATCTGCATATAAGAAGATCTCTAAACTAAGAATACGCTTATAGTATAGTCCTTCTATATAGCTATTATAATTATAGCTTAATTTAACCTAGAGATCTTATAACTTAATATTATAAGCGCGTTTCTTAACACGTAGTATAATAGGTAGCTAAAAGTTATATATAAGCTACTAGATAGCTGTTAAGATCCAAGAATGTAGAATAAAGGGCGGAAAGGATAGGACGACAGCAATAATGCGGGGCAACGCCGTAATACTATAACTAAGATTAGGTAATAACACTATCTCGCTAAGTAATAATATCCTGCTAAGCAAGAGATAGTTAACTATCCCTAGATAGCTAACTATCCTGTGCTTTTAGGATAGTAGTACCTTAAAGGGATAGTACTACTATATATAGGAATAGCAGAAACCCTATAGTTGTTAGGGCCGGTGGCCTAGACTAGGGTTAGGTGATCCTTCTCTTATAAGCTGCCTTGAATCGTCTCCCTGCGGGGTAGCGATTCGTCTCGTCTACACACGAATGCTACCATTCACCCTTCTATATAATAATACACTCCTTGCGCTGCCTTATAGGTTACTATCCTAACATTTAAATCGCTCTTCCCTTATAGGTGGTTTAAAGAGGTAATGTTATTGCATGCCGTCTTATTAACGTTTATACTTAGTTAATCCTAACACGGTTAGCGCAAGAGTGCGTAGCTAATACTAACCTAAGACAGGAGAATCCTTCCTATCTATAAGGTTAGCTATCTTATCTATAATAGCTAACTAAGTTAGTAATAATCCTATTAGTAATAGCGCGGGCCCTATAAATAATAATTAAGATAGAGCTAGCTATACTACTAGCGACTAAGCTAACTTAGCCTAAATTAGTAATATCCCGCCTAAATAGGGCCTAAGCGAATAACTTATAAATAAGACTAGAAAGTAACTAGAAGTTTTACGAAAATAGAAGTAATAAAAGCTTAATAAGCTTAAACTTAAGAAGTTAGAATAATAGCAAGTAAGATTTAAGGCGGAAGATTACACCGCACTTCTTCTAGTATCCTAAGTATCCTTAGCGAACTAATTAGTAACTACTTTATTAATAAGTAGCCTTTCCTGCCTAAAGAACCCTTATACGTTTATAAAAAGAGACTAAAGGAACTATAACCTCTAGGTTACAGATTATAAGGGCTACTTTATTAATAACTCCTACTATTTTGTAATAGAGGCCTAGAAGGCCTAATTTAGCGCTAGATATATCTTTAAGGAGCTTAAGACCTCCTAGAGGATAGAATAGTAGCAACAGCGGTCTTTAGACCCCTTATAGAACGTTACTTAGAACTAATTATTAAAGAAGATATTAGAGTCTCTAGGTAGTAGACTAGAGTAAAGATAAAGAGCTATAAAGTCCCTAAAGGGATACTAGTAGCGCCTAACTTAGTCTCCTATAGACCTCTTAAATTATATACGTCCTTTATAGAAAGAGGTAGGCTTAACTAATAAGTTAACTTAGGCCCTAGAGTTCTTTAACTGCCTTCTAGAGTAGGTAAGGAATAACCTATATCTCTAGAACCCTAATAAGCGCTTAAGCGTCTATAATATAGAGAAGGCCGCTAACGTTAGCTAGCGTTACTATTAAAGTAAGTATAGTAAGGCTAAGGTAAATATTAAAGGAAAGCAGTAGAAGGAATAACTAGAGGGTAGTAGAGAAATAGTAACCCCCCTAAAAAAACTAAAGTAGGGTAGAACCTGCTAATCTCTGCTAAAATAGGGCGCTAAGCTATAAACTAAGACTAACTAATCTAAAGTAGTGTATTTCTACTATAAGAAGCCTAGTTATATCTAACCTAAGTGTAAGGCCTATAAAATCGCCTATATAGCAGAAAAGAAAGGCTTAGGAAAAGGTAGTAGCTAGAGGAGGTAATTACTGCCCTTCTAGCCTATATTAACCTAGTAAAAGAGACGCCTTCTAAAGATTTTAGAAGACTATATAACGCGCTTTACCTAAAGCCTATAAGATTACTAATAGCCTAGGCAACTATTAAGTCTAAAGATCTTAAGATACTTATTAACCTAGGGGCCTAGTTAAATCTCCTATTAGCTATAACAGCAAAAAAGTTAGAACTAATAGTAGAACTGTTAACTAATCTACTTATAGATGTAGCTAATAGGTCTATAATAATAGTCTACGGCACTATAGTAGCTAATTTAGACCTAAAAGACACATATAGGCGCGTTAAAATGTACCGCGTAGTGTTTATAGTTATAGACCTTAAACGCTACCTAATATATTTAGGTATACTGTAGATTAATACGTTTAATCCTAAGTTAAACTTTACCTATTAGATAATATAGTATTAAGAAATACTAGACTAAGAGGCTAGTTAGTACTATAAGGTTATAACAGAGTTAGCTAAAGAATTTAATTAAATAGTATAGAGTCCTTATTTAGACATCTACGCTATAATTATATATAATTTAGCCTATAGTAGCGCTGCTCTAGCTAACCTTAAATAATAGCCTAAACGCTACGCTAATTATGCGGACGTAGAGTTAAAAGAGTCTGCTAAGGAACTCGCAGACTATAGGCCTTATAATCTTACTATTAACCTAAAGCCTAGAATAGCTTTCTCTTACTAACCTCTCTATAACCTCTTAGCAGCTAAGTTAAAGCTACTAAGAGAATATATAGATAAGTATTTAGCGAGGGGTTAGATTAGACGCTTAAAGTCGCTAGCTAGAGCCCCTATTCTCTTTGCAAAGAAGAAAGATAGCTTACTACAGCTTTATGTAAACTATTAAGGTCTAAATAAGGTTACTATAAAGAATTATAGTTTCTTACTATTAATTTAGAAGTTATTAGAGCGACTTGCCTAGGCTAAGTAGTTTACTAAACTTAATTTACGAGAAGCGTACTATAGGGTTTAAATCTAGAAAGGTAATAAGTAGAAGACGGCCTTCCGCACACGTTATAGGCACTTTAAATATACTATAATACCTTTTAGGCTTACGAATGCCCCAGCCACCTTTTAGTCTTATATTAACTATATCCTAGCGGAACTAGTTAATGTTACGTGTATTATATACCTTAATAATATTTTAATCTTCTCTAATACTAAGAAAGAGTATAAGGTTTACGTCTAGGACATATTATAGAGGTTACGTAAAGTAAAACTATTCTATAACCTAAAGAAGTGCGAGTAGTATACTTAGTTAACTAAGTACTTAGGGTACTTTATTACTCTAGAAGAGATCTCTATAGATTCTAATAGAATTAAGAT
>MU005578.1:973217-996356 GCA_010405425.1 Lentithecium fluviatile CBS 122367 | reverse complement strand
ACCTAAATTTAAGATAGGTACTTACGTCCGCTTTCTACCCGCAGATAGATAGTTAGACTAAGCGATAGAACTAGACGCTTAAATAGTACTTATAATGCTATTATTACGTTAAATAAGATAACTAGGCGCTATAGTTATTACTAGTAAAGTTTACGTATAATAATAGCGTACACTTAACTATAAGGGAGACTCCCTTTAAAGTCTGCTACGAATTTACCCCCTAGGGCGCAGACTGGCCCGCTTTGCCACTAGGCGACGGAGAGTCGCCTACTAGAATATTAATA
This sequence comes from Lentithecium fluviatile CBS 122367, assembly GCA_010405425.1. NCBI lineage: Eukaryota > Fungi > Ascomycota > Dothideomycetes > Pleosporales > Lentitheciaceae > Lentithecium > Lentithecium fluviatile. The sequence goes on along the minus strand of MU005578.1, from coordinate 996,072 downwards.
GCTATAAAGCTAATTAAGATCTGCGCTAAATGCGCTAGAAAAATTAAAGCTACTAATAAATATTAAAAGTAGCTCTAAGATAAGAAGCGCTTACCCCTTAAGTTAAAAAAAGGAGATAAAGTGTACGTCTCTAGCTACTATATTAGAATATTCTATCTAAAAAAGAAGCTAGACTAGAAGTACCTAGAACTAGGTACTATAGTAGAGAAGATTAGCTAAACAGCCTATAGAGTAGACCTTTCTAGGTTAGAAAATATCTACCTTATCTTTTACGCCTCTTTATTAGAACCCTTTAAGCCTGCAGGCTCCTTACCGCACCTACTAGGACTAGTAAAAGATACACTTTAACTAGTAAGTAATAACGTCTATAAGATTAATAAAATACTTAATAGGGAGTTATAAGATAATAGGTCGTACTATTACCTTATCTCTTAGAAGGGTTATCTTCTAGAAGAGAACTCTTAGGAACCTAGTATCTATATTAGCAGCACTACTCTTTAAACGTACTATAAAGAGCATAATATTCCTCCTAAGCGCTATATTGCGCTAGAAGGGCCTAAAAAGCTGTATAAAAGAAGAGGTAACTGCTAGGTTATTAGTCTAAAGAAGGAAGATAATTAGCAGATAATCTTCTACTACATATTAATTATTAATATACCTTCTACTATTCTTACCTTAAATCTTTCCTTAAGAATTTTTCCTCTAAGTTAAACGAACTTAGAGTTTTATCTCTAGGTTTATAAGAGTAGTATTTTAATAGTATTAATAAAGAAGAACCTATATCTATTACACTTTAGACTAAATTAGTATAAGAGTAAGGTTTAGGGACTAGAATAAATTTCTCTAGTTAGATAACTATAGTGTTAGCGCTATCCTAGGGTATTATAACTAACTCTATTAGTTTTATGCTAGAAACGCTCCCCTACACTAGACTAACGCTAAAGGCAACCTATATAGGGTCGCAAGGACTAATATCTGCTAAACTATACTAAACTACGCTAAACTGCGCTAACGCCTGCTATTCTTTACGTAAAATCCCTGTTATAATGCTCCTTATAGACCTTATTCTTAAGTCTACTCTACTTATCTATAACCCTTTTACTCTAGGGAAGGTTAAATTTTTTCTAATAATACGTTCTAAACTTCTTATTATATAAGCCTATAACGTACGCATTAAGAACGGCTAAACCCTTCTACTAGCAAGAGGGTAGAGTAGTTAGAGATACGCCCTTAGTAGCACGTTAACGCGCATTATAGCGAGGGGGGAATAGCTTAGCAGATCTTAGGACCTTCTTACGCTTTCTAGAGTTAGAAGTTAACCTAAAGAGCTAGGCAACTTGCCTCTTCTACTTCTTACGCTTAGCTACCTTAAGGTTAGTCTCTTTAACGCTATACAGTTTGCCTAGCTGCTATATAGCCCTATTAGTACTAAACCCTACTAAAAGGCGCTAAAAGAGTACTTATAAATTTCTTTTAAGGTAAATCCTTATTATCCTTCTTAAAGTCCCGCTTTCTTAGGGCAGCCTTAGACCTTTTGTAACTATTAAAGTAGACGCTGCTCTAAGCGCACTAATCCTTAATCTTTAGAGCCCTATTATACTCTATTAGCACTTTCTTAGCACACTAGTTATTAAATAAGTTCCTTTAGGATATTAGTAAGCAGAAGTAGCTAAAATAGGCTAAAATAAGTAATACGTACTTAACCTACGCATAAATAAGCTTACATAGTTTCTTAGTAGTAGTATTAGCCTCTTACTGCTCCTTATTAGTATAGTTAAGTATAATAGCCTTAGGATTAAAGGTTCTAGGGTTTAAGGGCTCTACAGGTATTATTAGAGGGTAACTAGCCTTCGCCCCTTACTAGTTAAACGCAGATAGATTCTAAGGGTTAAATATAGGGTGCCTTGCGGTATATTTATTTAAGATAGTCTAATAGGCGTTTATCTTTATTAGATAGTCTCTGCTTAACAACTTATATAACTATACAGCCCTATTATGCTTTTTAAGGGCGAGCTTAATAACCTCTACCTTAGAAGGAGATATTACTATTAGAAATAAGCCCTTAAGATCCTCTAGACCTAAAATTATACTTAATAGCAGCTAAAAAAGTTAGAATATACTAAAATAGGCTAAAAAATGCTATAATAGACTTACTGCTAAACAGGGGGCCTAATTATTAAGGTATTAGAGATATATTTAGAATAGCACCTCCTTATAGATAGTACTAAGCTAAAAGTAATTACCTCTAGCAAACTTATACTACTCTCTTATACTTAGAACGCTATGCTTAGCTATAGCCTTAATATAGCTCTAATAGAGCAGGGTAGAACGCTTCCTAGACTTCTTAGTTACCTTAATATAAAATTTGTTTATAGTCTTACTACTAGATATAATAGGAGTAATAGTAGATTCTTTAGTAGGAGAATAGGCTAAATAGGAGTAAAAAGTAACTAGGGATAGTAATAAGAGTCTACTTAATCTAGTTAGTGCTATTCTGCGCTAAAATATGCTAGATCCCTCTTCTCTACACTCTCTACCTAGAACGTACTTACCTACTAGTTAATACGGTAGGGGTAGAAGGAAGAAAGGAGAAAAGTAACTTAGTAACTAATACCTAGTACGGGCTTACTAAGAAGCCTGCCTATAGAGTTAGGTAATACTACTAGGCAACTATAAAGGTAGTAGTAAAAATAAGAGTAAAGGTAAGAGAGAAAGTAAAGGTAAAGTAGAGGTAGATAATAAAAGCTCTGCTATACACTTGCACTAGGTCTCTAGATAGGCGAAGAAGCGCTATTTTAGGCTAGAATAGACTAAGTAGTCTACCTCTAGCCTCTTAGGTTAAGAGGCCCTAGAAGGGGAGATAATATTAGGGCTAGTAGCCTAGACTAGAGTTAGGTAATCCTTCTCTTATAAGCTGCCTTAAATTGTCTTCCTGCGGGGTAGCGATTCGTCTCGTCTACATACGAATGCTACCATTCACCCTTCTATGTAACAATACACTCCTTGCGCTGCCTTATAGGTTACCATCCTAATAATAGTTCTATATATTTAACTTATCTAATAATCTATTATTTAGATTCTTATAAGTATTATTAATTTAATAGTTTTATAACTTTAATACTAACTACCCTATTACTTACTTACGTAATTAATAAGCCTCTTTCCTATTACTACTCTTACCTAAGAACTAACTTACTCTTATAGAACTAGCTACCCTCTAGAAATGTATTATATTAAACACCCTTAATATAAGTAACTTTAAAGGTATTACTATAGTTACTAACTGTAAGAATAAGGTAGCTAAGCTAGACTTATACTATAGAGACTATAATAAACTTAAAGAATAGGTTCTTTAACTTAAACTCTACTTTTACGTCTTAGGGCCTAAAATAAAGAGTAAGAAGAAAGTTATCCTTACAGCATTATACTTATAAGGCGAAGTAGCTACCTAGATCTAACTATACCTCTTAAGCTACCTAGCTAAGGAAAACTGTAAAGGCGACGCTATTAATTAGATTATTAAAGACTATAAGAACTTTAAGAAAGAACTTAGGCAGCTTTTTAGTATTACTAACTAAGTACCTCTTATTAAATAAGCTATATAGTAACTTTAATAGACGTATTTTATTACTAACTACGCTATACACTTTAAGAAATACGCTATATAGCTTAACTAGAAAGAAGTATCCCTAATAGTTATATATAAGTAAGGCTTAAAACTAAAAATTTATAAAGAACTACTACGCTCTAGAAACCTTATTACCTCTCTAAAGAACCTTTATAAAGAATTTATTAGAATTAACAATAAATAGTATAAATTATACTAAGAACTGCGCTAATAAGAATAGAAGCTACGTTCTAGCTTTAGAAAGCTACCTAATAGCTACCTAATAAAGCCTTAAACCTTAGGCAGCTAACTGCAACGCTACTAATATAATAATTATAGTTATTAGCTAATAGAAGAAATCTAGTATAATAACTTAAAGAAAAGAAAAATAAGAGGACTAGGCTTTTATAAGCTATACTAGCGTAACTCTAGAGAACCTCTAATAGAACTATAGTCTTAAGAAGTAGAGACGCGAAATGCTTTATATATAGTAAGCCTAGCTACCTTATAAAGAACTACTATTCTAGAAATAAAGTTAAGTAACAGCTAAACGTTATATTAAAAGATAACTAGGAAATAGAGAAAGAAAAATAGAACGTAGTTAGTAAGATTAAGAGAATTAATCTAGGAACTATAGAACGTTTAGACACTCTAAATAAATAACTATATAAAGATCTAGAAGAACTTAATAAAGATAAAGAACTCTATTACTCTATCTAGCAAGTACTAATACTATATCTAGATATAAAGGAACCTTACCTAGGCACGCCTATAGTATAGGACTTCCTTAAGGAATTTAAGATATAACTGCGTAATAGAGATACTCTACTATATAGGATTCTAGAAAAGAAGCCTAAACCTATAGAAGAAAATAGAGGAAGACTCTGCGTAGTTATCTAAAAAATAGAAGATACTATAAAGTATAACTATAAGTGTTAGGATAGTAACCTATAAGGCAGCGCAAGGAGTGTATTATTGTATAGAAGGGTGAATGGTAGTATTTATATATAGACGAGACGAATCGCTACCCCGCAGGGAGACAATTTAAGGTAGCTTATAAGAGAAGAATTATCTAACCCTAGTCTAGACTACTAGCTCTAATATTATCTTCCCTTCTAGGGCCTCTTAACCTAAGAGGCTAGAGGTAGACTACTTAGTCTATTCTAGCCTAAAATAGTACTTTTTTACCTATCTAGAGGCCTAGTGTAAGTGTATAGCAGAGCTTTTATTATTTACCTCTACTTTACCTTTACTTTCTCTCTTATCTTTACTCTTATTTTTACTACTACCTTTATAGTTACCTAGTAGTGTTACCTAACTCTATAGGTAGGCTTCTTAGTAAGCCTGCACTAGGTATTAGTTACTAAGTTACCTCTCTCCTTTCTTTCTTCTACTTCTACTATATTAACTAGTAGGTAAGTACGTTCTAGGTAGAGAGTATAGAGAAGAGGAATTTAGTATATTTTAGCGTAGAATAGCACTAACTAGATTAAGTAGACTCTTATTACTATCTCTAGTTACTTTCTACTTCTATTTAGCCTATTCTCCCCCTAAAAAATCTACTATTACTCCTATTATATCTAGTAGTAAGACTATAAATAAATTTTGCATTAAGGTAACTAAGAAGTCTAGAAAGTATTTCGCCCTACTCTATTAGGGCTATATTAAGGCTATAGCTAAGCATAGCGTTTTAGGTATAGAAGAGTAGTATAAGTTTACTAGAGGTAATTACCTTTAGCTTAGTACTATCTATAAGAAGGTGCTATTCTAAATATATCTCTAATACCTTAATAATTAGGCCCCCTATTTAGTAGTAAGTCTATTATAGTATTTTTTAGCCTATTTTAATATATTCTAACTTTTCTAGCTGCTATTAAGCATAATTTTAGGTCTAAAGAATCTTAAGGGCTTATTTCTAACAGTAATATCTTCTTTTAAGGTAGAGGTTATTAAGCTCGCCCTTAAGAAGTATAATAAGGCTGTATAGTTATATAAGTTATTAAGCAGAGACTATCTAATAAAGATAAACACCTATTAGACTGTCTTAAATAAATATACTACGAGGCACCCTATATTTAACCCCTAGAACTTATCTACGTTTAACTAGTAAGAGGCGAAGGCTAGTTACTTTCTAATAATACTTATAGAGCTCTTAGACCCTAAAACCTTTAATTCTAAGGCTATTATACTTAACTATACTAATAAGAAGTAGTAAGAGGCTAATACTACTACTAAGAGACTATATAAGCTTATTTATACGTAGGTTAAGTACGTATTACCTATTTTAGCTTATTTTAGCTACTTCTACTTACTAATATTCTAAAGGAACTTATTTAATAACTAGTATACTAAGAAAGTGCTAATAAGGTATAATAGAGCTCTAAAGATTAAGAATTAGTGCGCTTAGAGTAGCGTTTACTTTAATAGTTATAAAAGGTATAAGGCTGCCCTAAAAAAGCGGGACTTTAAGGAGAATAATAAGGATTTACCTTAAAAGAAATCTATAAGTGCTCTTTTAGCGCCTTGTTACGTCCCTACGGGGTAGCTAGTCCTATAAGGGTAAGTTAGTTCTTAGGCAGAAGTAACAATAGGAAGAAGGCTGTTAACTACGTAAGTAAGTAATAGGGTAGTTAGTATTAAAGTTATAAAACTGTTAAATTAATAATACTTAATAGAATCTAAATAATAGATTATTAACTAAGTTAAACACTAGGAACTATAAGGGTTCCTATTATTCCTATATATAGCGATGCTATCTCTTTAGAGTACTGCTATCCTAAAAGCACGGAATAGTTTAGCTATCTAGGGATAGTTAACTATCCCTCGCTTAGCAGGATATCGTAGCTTAGTAGAATAGTATTATTACCTAATCTTAGTTATAGTATTATAGCGTTGCCTCGCATTATTACTATTATCCTATCCTTTCTACCCTTTATTCTACATTCTTAAATCTTAATATTACCTCTCCTCTTCCTAGGTAATTGTCCTAATACCCCTACTTACCCTTCTATACTATATTAACTATTAGTATAAAGTCTATAATGCCCTACGCTTTATTTATATTCTATAGACCTTACTAACTGTACCTAAGGAATAATAAAATAATAGAGCGCGTGCGCCTTATAGAGAAACTTCTACCTTAAAGCGTTAATTCTAGGCAGCGCGTATACGCGTAGCTGCGTAAGAAATATTATTTTAGTATAGTTATTATAAAGAGAAAGGTTTGCAGTATTTTATAGATATAGCGTCTAGTTATTACGCTAGGTATATTATAGTAAAGGCTAAGTGTAGTCTATTTATTCCTAAGGAGAAGTAGGAGAAGGTAGAGTAAAAGAAGTATAAAAAGAAGTTAGCGCTCCTGCGTATAGAGGAGTCTACTACGTAGATTATTTAGGTAGTTACTTACGTGTAGCGTAAATTAGTAGAGTTAAAGAGTTATAAGTAAAATATAGCGCGTCGCGACCTTACCTTACTATAGGTTTAGAACTAATTAAATAAGTTAAGTACGCTATTCTTATTTTCTATAGGTATAGTCCCTACTAACCTAAGCTAGTTATAAGTTAATAGTCTTTCTTCTAATCCTTTATTAGATTAGCTTCTTAATAATTTCTTATCCTTAGTTCCTTTAGAGTCTATTCTTAGTAGTTTATATTTTTTTGCTATTATAGAGAATAGTACTACTCTCTAGCTAAGAGTAGTTTTCTTAGTTACGTTTATCCTATATAATAATAAGCATTAAACCTTAGTCTTACTTCTTTAAGTAGTTGCTAATAGTTCTATAGGTTAGCTTTAGGTTCCTATATATTTTCTAACTTAGAATAACCCTTCTACTTTACTAGCTATTCCTAGTAGAAGTTACTATCTTAGAAGTCTTATTAGTCTACTTTATAGTACCTGCGTAGTGCCTTAACTTTATACTTATTATTTTTATTCTTCTAGTAGTAGAACGTTATTTATAATAGTGTTCTAGGGTCTACTAGCTCTAGGGTAGATATATAAAATACTAGGTAGACCTTTATATTACTTAGGAGTTAGAGTTTATAGTTTACTAGACTAATTTATTTAAGAACTAAAAACAGTCTAACTTTTACGTAGTCTAATCCTTTGCTTAGTTATATTATGTAAAGATTTTTTATAAGCAGATATACTCTATCCCCCTTCTTTAGCTAAGGTGCCGTTTTTCGTTTTTAGTTATTATATTTAATGCTTTTTTATTATGCCTTTTGTATATTTTCTTTTATTTCTTCATATACTTTGTGTATATCTTTAGCGTTATTAACTGCTATTTCTATTTATACTTTTGTTAGTAGAGTTCTTTTAAAGAGATATAGATATCTTCTGTAGTTTATATAGAACAGTGTTTATTCTATTACTTCTAATTTTTTATTATTATACGCTAATTAAGCTATTAGTAGTAGTAATACTTAATTATTTTATAGTTTATTACTATATATCTTTAAGTAGGTTTTTATAGTTCTATTTATTTATTTAGTTTATTTATCTGTTTGTAAATAATAGGCCGTTAATAGTTTTCGTTTCGTTCTAATAAGTGCTATTAACGTTATCTAATAATTAGATGTAAATAGTTTATCTTAATTACTAATAATTATCCTTAGTATTTCGTAATACCTAACTAGTTAGTCTAGGATTATAAATTTAAGTTGTCTTACCGTGTAAGTATTATAAAATAAAATTATCTCTATATATTTAGTAAATTAGTTAATAATTACTAGTATTACGTTATAGGATGTATTAGTTACTAGGTCCTTAGAGTTTAGTAGTCTAGTAATAAAGTCTATAGAGATATTAGTCTAGGGTTCTTCTAGAATCTAGATAGCTTGCATTTCTCTGTATAGTACGTAAGTGCTATGTTTATTCTTTTAGCAGTCTGCGTATTTTTAAATATAGTTTATAACCTTTTACTTTATCCCTTTAAACTAGTAGTTACGCTAGATAAGTTCTATAGTTCTTATAATGCTAGGATGTTCGTACATTAGGTCGTTATAATATTATTTAATAACTTGTTCTTATTATTCTTTAGGTACTTCTTATCCTATTATAAGAAGCGCATTAAGTTCTTATAATAGGCTAAGTAATCTATCTTTATTTTATACTAGGATAGCGGCGCGTGTAATTATTTTATCTTTAGCTAAGTTGCTTCGTTAGCTTAGTATATTAGCGCGTCTATTTTCTTTTTTAGGTATATATACAATTCTAAACTTATACTATCTAAGTACTTTAGACTATCTTACTTATCTTAGCGTAAGATCCTTTATTATTATAAACCTTAGGAGGTTCTTATAATTAGTAAAGATAATAAGTTTTGAATAGCTATATGCGTAGATTTGCTAGTGTTTAAGTGCTTTAATAATTATAAATAGTTCTTTATTATAGATATTATATTATGTTTCTGCATCTATAAGCTTTCTTAAGTAGTAAGCTATTAGGTGCTATTTTCTATTTCTTTCTTACTTAGCGTAGGCTCTAAGAGCTTAATCGCTTACGTTTGTCTTAATTTATAATAGTTTATTACTTTAAAAATTAATAAGTACTAGCGGTGTAATGCATGCTATTTATAGGAGCTAGAAAGCCTTTTCTTATTCATTTCCTTATACGAATAGTACGTTCTTCTTTATAAGTTCCGTTAGGAGTGTAGTAACCGCTGCGTACTTTTTAATAAACTATTAATTAAATCTGCAGAATCCTAGGAACTCTTAGATATATTTTACTATCTTTAGCTGTGGCTATGTGCGTATAGCTTTAATTTTATCTAGGCTTATCTTAATGCCTTATATATTAATAACGAAGCCTAAGAACTTAAGTTCTTATATATAGAACTTGCATTTCTTAGGTTTTAAGCGCAGGTTTACTTCCTCTAACGCACTAAGTACTGCCTTAATATATCTTTAGTAGTCTTTATTATGCTTAGAGAAGACGAGGATGTTATTTATATAGGTAATAATAAATATGTTAAGGTGTTCCTGTAATACGTTATTAATAAGTACTTAAAATGTCGCTAGTGCATTAGTAAGTTTAAAGGGCATAACTAGATATTTATAGAGTCTATATCTTAATTAGAATGCTATCTTCTATCCTTCCCCTTCTTTTATCTGTATAAGGTGGTAGCTGTCTTAAAGGTCTAGTAAAGTAAAGATAGTTGCTTTTATAAGTCTATCCCTTAGTTTAGCTGCGTTAGGTAATAGATACTAGTTTTTAATAGTTATTACGTTAAGTTGCTAATAATCTATATATAGTTATAGCTCTCTATCCTTCTTTCTTATAAAGGTAAATAGGCTAGCTGCTAGTAATTTTAAAGGTTAAATATATCCTTTCTCTAGGTTTTTCTTTATAAATTCTCTTTTCTATTTAAGCTCTTTATTAGTTTTTGCGTAGAGTAGTCTAAAGGGTAGTACTTTTTCTTCTTCTAGGTTAATTATATAATCCTAGGGTTAGTGCTTAGGTAGGTTTACCTTTCCTTCCCTTTTCTAAAATAAATATTCTAATTTTTTATATTATTTTAGGATGCTATAAGCTATGCTAACGCTTATATTCTTACGTTTCTTAACCTAGTAGTTTCTACTAGCGTCTTCTAAAGTTAATTTATATTTATTAACTTCTAGTTATAAGAGTATGTTAAGTTCTCTTTTATCTATTATTAGACTTTACTAATATATAGGTACCGCCTATAATATATATTTACAGCGTATTAAGAATATCTTTCCTTTATCCTATTTAATATATAGGTTATACCTTCTTAACTATAGTAACCTAAGTACTACTTTATAACTAAAGGATCTTAGTATATTAAAGGTAATCTATTCTTAGTATTTATTAATCTTAAGCATTGCTTTAACCTTATAGTCTATTTTTAGTATTTTAGGCATTAGTGCTCTGTCTTCTGCGTATAGGAGGTAAGATTATTATTTTTATCTTAACGTAAGTCTAGCTTTTCTAGTAGTAGTAGGTAAGATATAGTTCTTTTATACTTCTAAGTTTATTATAGCTCTAGCCTTAATGTTTCTAACTTAAACGGTAAGTTTTATTAATACTCTATTACCTATAGCATTAAATTCTTAGAAGGCGTTTTCTCGCCTTAATTTTAGTCTAAAAAAGGTTATCGTCTAAGTTTAGGTGCTTAGTAGTAATTATTATTACTTCGCCCTCTGCGTAGTTTATACCTTATGCTATATTTAGAGTTAATTTATATAGCGAATACTAAAGGATTTAAGTAAAAGCTGTATTTTTCCTTTTTATAGTAGTGTTTCTTATACATTGCTCCTAGGCAGGTTTGCTATTTATCCTAGATACAGATACTATCTATAAGCAGAGTGCATGCTGTGTTTTCTGCGTTAGTTTTCTATAGAAAGTACTATACTTCGCGTTTATCCTATAGATATTTATTGCACTTATTTATAGGATAATTAAACTATTTCTACTTATATTAATGTCTAGCTTCTAGGAAGTAGCTTCTATTAATCTTATCTGCGTAGTGCACCTTATAGTAGTTATCTACGCATACTATATAGCTTATACTTTTATACTTAGAGTTACGCATATTAACGTAGTAGCGTAGTTAATAGTTTAGTTATTTATTATTATACTTCTATTTCTTATTTTAATACTTATAGTTATACTTTATAGTGTCTTCTATCTCCTAGGTAACTATATAGAGTCTTTCTCTATTTTCTTCTATAAGTTTAGGTTTCTCTTCTAGGATCCTATGTAGTAGAGTATCTCTATCGCGTAGTTATATCTTAAATTCCTTAAGGAAGTCCTATACTATAGGCGTGCCTAGGTAAGGTTCCCTTATATCTAAGTACAGCGTTAGTACGCGGTTAATAGGGTAATAGGGTTCTTCCTTATTATTAAGTTCTTCTAGATCTTTATATAGTTGTTTATCTAGAGTGTCTAGGCGCTCTATTATTCCTAGATTAATTCTTTTAATTATATTAACTATATCCTATTCTTCTTTCTCTATTTCCTAGTTATCCTTTATTATAATATTTAGCTGTTATTTAACTTTATTCCTAGAATAGCAGTTCTTCGCAAGGTAGCTAGGCTTACTATATTTAAAGCATTTACGCATTTCTACTCCTTAGAACTATAGTCCTATTAGAGGTTCTTTAGAGTTACGCTAGTAAGGCTTATAAAAGCCTAATCCTTCTAATTCCCTTTTCTCTAAGTTATTATACTAGATTTCTTCTATTAGCTAATAACTATAATTATTATACTAGTAGCGTTATAGTTAACTACCTAAGGCTTAATGCTTTATTAGATAGCTATTAGGTAGCTTCTTAAAGCTAGGGCGCAGCTTCTATTCTTATTAGCGCAGTTCTTAATATAATTTATACTATTTAGTATTAATCCTAATAGATTTTTTATAAAGGTCCTTTAGAGAGGTAATAAGGTTTCTAGAGCGTAGCAGCTCTTTATAGATTTTTAGTTTTAAGCCTTATTTATATATAACTATTAGGGGTACTTCTTCCTAGTTAAGCTATATAGCGTATTTCTTAAAGTGCATAGCGTAATTAGTAATAGAGTGCGTCTATTAGAGTTATTATATAGCTTATTTAGTAAGAGGTACTTAATTAGTAATACTAAAAAGCTGCCTAAGTTCTTTCTTAAAGTTCTTATAGTCTTTAATAATCTAGTTAATAGCGTTGCCTTCGCAATTCTCCTTAGCTAGGTAGCTTAAGAGGTATAGTTAGATTTAGGTAGCTGCTTCGCCTTATAAGTATAATACTATAAGGATAACTTTCTTCTTACCCTCTATTTTAGGTTCTAAGATATAAAAGTAGAGTTTAAGTTAAAAAATCTATCTTTTAAGTTTATTGTAGTCCCTATAGTATAGATCTAGCTTAGCTGCCTTATTCTTAGAGTTAGTAACTATAGTAATACCTTTAAAGTTACTTATATTAAGGGTGTTTAATATGTTATATTCCTACAGGGTAGCTAGTCCTATAAGGGTAAGTTAGTTCTTAGGTAGGAGCGATGATAAGGAGAAGGCTATTAACTACGTAAGTAAGTAATAGAGTAGTTAGTATTAAAGTTATAAAACTATTAAATTAATAATACTTAATAGAATCTAAATAATAGATTATTAACTAAGTTAAATACTAGGAACTATAAGGGTTCCTATTATTCCTATATATAGTAATGCTATCCCTTTAGAGTACTGCTATCCTAAAAGCACAGGATAGTTTAGCTATCTAAGGATAGTTAACTATCCCTCGCTTAGCGGGATGTTGTGGCTTAGCGGGATAGTGTTATTACCTAATCTTAGTTACAGTGTTACGGCGTTGCCCTATATTATCGCTATTATTCTATTCTTTCCGCCCTTTGTTCCACATTCTTGAATCTTAACACGCCTTTTAGTAGGGTTTAGTACTAATAAGGCTATATAGTAACTAGGTAAACTATATAGCGTTAGGAAGACTAACCTTAAGGTAGCTAAGCGTAAAAAGTAGAAGAGGTAAGTTACCTAGCTTTTTAGGTTAACTTCTAACTTTAGAAAGTATAAGAAGGTTCTAAGATCTACTAAGCTGTCCCTCTCTTACTATAATACGCGTTAACATACTACTAAGGGCGTATTTCTAACTACTCTACCCTCTTACTAGTAAAAAAGTTTAGCTATCTTTAATATATACGTTATAGGCTTATATAATAAGAAGTTTAGAATATATTATTAGAAAAAATCTAACCTTCCCTAGAGTAGAAGAGTTATAGATAAGTAGAGTAGACTTAAGAATAAGGTCTATAAGAGGCATTATAATAGGGATTTTACGTAAAGAATAGTAGGCGTTAGTATAGTTTAGCGTAGTTTAGTATAGTTTAGTAAATATTAGTTCTTATAACTCTATATAGGTTACCTTTAGTATTAGTCTAGTATAGAGGAGTGTTTCTAGTATAGAACTAATAAAGTTAGTTATAATACCCTAGAATAGCGCTAATACTATAGTTATCTAACTAAAGAAATTTATTCTAGTCTCTAAACCTTACTCTTATACTAATTTAGTCTAAAGTATAATAGATATAAGTTCTTCTTTATTAACACTATTAAAACACTACCCTTATAAACCTAGAGACAAAACTCTAAGTTTATTTAACTTAGAGAAAAAATTCTTAAGAAAAGATTTAAGGTAAGAATAGTAGAAGGTATATTAATAATTAATATATAGTAAAAGATTATTCGCTAATTATCTTTCTTCTTTAAACTAATAATCTAGCGGTCGCCTCTTCTTTTATATAGCTTTTTAGGCCCTTCTAGCGTAATATAGCGCTTAGGGGGAATATTATACTCTTTATAGTACGTTTAAAGAGTAGTGCTGCTAATATAGATACTAGGTTTTTAAGAGTCCTCTTCTAGAAGATAACTCTTTTAAGAGATAAGGTAATAGTATAACCTATTATCTTATAACTTTCTATTAAGTATTTTATTAATCTTATAAACGTTATTACCTACTAGTTAAAGTATATCTTTTACTAGTTCTAGTAGGTATAGTAAGAAGCCTATAGGCTTAAAGAGTTCTAATAAAGAGGCGTAAAAGATAGGGTAAATATTTTTTAACTTAGAGAGGTTTACTTTATAGGCTGTTTAGCTAATCTTCTTTACTATAGTACCTAGTCCTAGGTACTTCTAGTCTAGCTTCTTTTTTAGATAGAATATTCTAATATAGCGGCTACAGACGTATACTTTATCTTCTTTTTTTAACTTAAGGGGTAAGCGCTTCTTATTCTAAAGCTACTTTTAGTATTTATTAGTAGCTTTAATTTTTCTAGCGCATTTAGCGTAAATCTTAATTAGCTTTATAGCTATTAATATCTTAATAGGCAACTCTTCGTCGCCTAGTAGTAAAGCAGGCTAGTCTGCGCCCTAGGGGGTAAATTTATAGCAGACCTTAAAGGAAGTCTTTCTTATAGTTAAGTGTATGCTATTATTATACGTAAACTCTGCTAGTAATAACTATAGCGCCTAGTTATCTTATTTAACGTAATAATAGTATTATAAGTACTGTTTAAGCGTCTAGTTCTATTACTTAGTCTAACTATTTGTCTATAGGTAGAAAGTAGACGTAAGTACCTATCTTAAATTTAGGTAATAATTAAATAAGTTTTATAATTTTAAGTTTATAATAGAACCCCTATCTAATAGTATAGTAGCTAGAGTGCTATAGAGCTAAATAACCTCTTAGATCTAAGCCTAGGCTAAATTAATTTTATCCTAATTACTCTTTACTAGGATATAATAGGCTATTTTAGAGAACCTATCTATAATTACTAGGATTATATTATAAACTATTCCTCTAAACTTACTTAGAAGTAATTTAGTAATAAAATCTATTATAACGTTCTTTTATAGCTTAGTTAAGATAGGTAGAAGCTATAATAATCTATAGGGCTTATAGCAGTAAGCTACTGCTTTATTATAAGGCGTATAGTTATATACGTAATTCTTAATAGCCTAGGGCATCTCCTTCTAGGTGTATTTATAATAAAGCTTTACTAACGTTC
The DNA here is from genome assembly GCA_010405425.1 of Lentithecium fluviatile CBS 122367. NCBI lineage: Eukaryota > Fungi > Ascomycota > Dothideomycetes > Pleosporales > Lentitheciaceae > Lentithecium > Lentithecium fluviatile. The sequence goes on along the minus strand of MU005578.1, from coordinate 980,954 downwards.
TAGCTACGCTAAAGTGCCTAGATAATAGAGTATTATAGCATTCTTATATCGCGGTAGTCTATTCTTTAGGCGTAGTAAGAGTCTTTAGACCCTTTTAGCGCTTTTAGGTAGAGAAATTCTTATCCTTACTCTATTTATTACTATTAGAGCTAGAGTTATTATTAGACTCTAGCTTAATGTCTATTTAATCTACTAGGTTATTACTATTAACGTTAGTATTTAAATCTTATATAGAGAAGCTTATCTAACTTCTTTTAATTACTATAGTTATTTTACGTGCTACTCTCTAGTAATTTAAATAGTAAGTAGCCCTAGCTAGTAGTAGCTTGCCTTTCTTAGCTGTAGCTAAGTAAGTTATAGCGTTTAATATTACTATCTCCTTCTAGAAGGTATAGCTTATTAAGCTCTTTATAGGCTTAATAAAAAATTTATTTTACTTTTTTATAGGCGCCTTTACCTTAGCTATATAGTTAGGCTAGCGTAAGAGACTATTAGCTAGGTTTATTAGCCTAGAATAGTGCGTAATAATAAAGTTAAACTTAGATAATATTAAGTAGAATCTAACCTACCTATTATTTAGGCTCTTAGTCTTTATAAACTATTTAAGGTTATAGTAGTCTATTAGAACTTTAAAGAGCTAACCTTTAAGGTAATACTACTAGTAGTTTAGGCTTTTAACTATTATAAGAAGCTCTTAATTATATATATTATAATTATACTTTACTATAACTAGCTTTCTTAAGTAGAAGTTAATTAGCTTTTACTTTAGCTTTCTATTCTTATTTAGTAATAACTAGCTTAAAATACTAGCTATTATACTACTAGAAGTATTAACTTCTACTCTAGTCTTCCTCCTACGCTTAAAATGTATAAGGATAGGAACATCTAGGAAGGCTGCCTTAAGCTCTTTCTAAGCCTTCCTACCCTCTAGGCTAATATCTAGTAGAAGGCTCTCCTCCCTTCTTATAGCTTACCTAGCCTAGGCAGCGTTTAGCGCTTTTTTTGTTAATTTAGTAAGAGAAAGCGCCTTTTAGCTAAACCTATTAATTATTATTAATAGTAGTTTATAAAGCTAATAAAGACGTAGATATTACGTATAGTAAAGGTATTAGCTACTCTTAAATTATCTTAATTCTATTAGGATCTATAGAGATTCCTTCTAGAGTAATAAAGTACCCTAAGTACTTAGTTAACTAAGTATACTACTTATACTTCTTTAGGTTATAGAATAGTTTTACTTTACGTAACCTTTATAATATATTCTAAACGTAGACCTTATACTCTTTCTTAGTATTAGAGAAGGTTAAAATATTATTAAGGTATATAATACACGTAATATTAACTAGTCCTACTAGAATATAGTTAATATAGAACTAAAATATAGCTAGGGCATTTATAAGCCTAAAAGGCATTATAGTATATTTAAAGTGCCTATAACGTATGCAGAAGGCTATCTTCTACTTATTACCTTTCTAGATTTAAACCCTATAGTACGCTTTTTATAAATTAAGTTTAGTAAACTACTTAGCCTAGGCGAGTTACTCTAATAACTTCTAAATTAATAGTAAAGAACTATAATTCTTTATAGTAACCTTATTTAGACCTTAATAGTTTATATAAAGCTGTAGTAAGCTATCTTTCTTCTTTATAAAGAGAATAGGGGCTCTAGCTAGTAACTTTAAGCGTCTAATCTAACCTCTTACTAAATACTTATCTATATATTCTCTTAGTAGCTTTAACTTAGCCGCTAAGAGGTTATAGAGAGGTTAGTAAGAGAAAGCTATTCTAGGCTCTAGGTTAATAGTAAGATTATAAAGCCTATAGTCTATAAGTTTCTTAGTAAACTCTTTTAACCCTACGTCCGCATAATTAGCGTAGCGTTTAGGCTATTATCTAAGGTTAGCTAGAGTAGCGCTACTATAGGCTAAATTATATATAATTATAGCGTAGATATCTAAATAGGAACTCTATACTGTTTAATTAAATTCTTTAGCTAACTCTATTATAACCTTATAGTACTAACTAGCCTCTTAGTCTAGTATTCCTTAATACTATATTATTTAATAGGTAAAGTTTAACTTAGGATTAAATATATTAATCTATAGTATACCTAAATATATTAGGTAGCGTTTAAAGTCTATAACTATAAATGCTACGTAGTGCGTTTTAACGCGCCTACGCGTATCTTTTAGGTCTAAATTAGCTACTATAGTACTATAGACTATTATTATAGACCTATTAGCTATATCTATAAGTAGATTAGTTAATAGTTCTACTATTAGTTCTAACTCCTTTACTATTATAGCTAATAGGAGATTTAACTAGGCCTCTAGGTTAATAAGTATCTTAAAATTCTTAGACTTAATAGTTACTTAAGCTATTAGTAATCTTATAGGCTTTAGGTAAAGCGCGTTATATAGTTTTCTAAAATCTTTAAAAGGCGTCTCTTTTACTAGGTTAATATAGGCTAGAAGGGTAGTAATTATCTTCTCTAGCTACTACCTTTTTCTAAACCTTCCTTTTCTATTATATAGGCTATTTTATAGGCCTTACACTTAGGTTAGATATAACTAGGCTTCTTATAGTAGAAATATACTACTTTAGATTAGTTAGTCTTAGTTTATAGCTTAGCGCCCTATTTTAGTAGAGATTAGTAGGTTCTACTCTACTTTAGTTTTTTTAGAAGAGTTACTATCTCTTTACTACTCTTTAGTTATTCTTTCTACTACTTCCCCTTAATATTTGCCTTAGCCTTACTATACTTACTTTAATAGTAACGCTAGCTAATATTAGCGGCCTTCTTTACATTATAAACGCTTAAGCGCTTATTAGAGTTCTAAAGATATAGGTTATCTCTTACTTACTCTAGAAGATAGTTAAAGAACTCTAAAGCCTAAGTTAACTTATTAGTTAAGCCTACCTCTTCTTATAGGAGACGTATATAATTTAAAAGGTCTATAGAAGACTAAGTTAAGCGCTGCTAGTATTTCTTTAGAGACTCTATAGCTCTTTATTTCTACTTTAGTCTACTACCTAGAGACTCTAATATCTTCTTTAATAATTAGTTTTAAGTAATATTCTATAAGAGGTCTAAAGACTACTATTACTACTATTTTATCCTCTAGAAGGTCTTAAGCTCTTTAGAGATATATCTAGCGCTAAATTAGGCCTTCTAGGCCTCTATTATAAAATAGTAGGGGTTATTAATAAAGTAGCTCTTATAATTTATAACCTAGAGGTTATAGTCCCTTTAGTCTCTTTTTATAAATGTATAAGGATCCTTTAGGTAGAAAAGGCTACTTATTAATAAAGTAGTTACTAATTAGTCTACTAAGAATACTTAGATTACTAGAAGAAGTATAGTATAATCTTCTACCTTAAATCTTACTTACTATTATTCTAACTTCTTAAGTTTAAGCTTATTAAGCTTTTATTACTTCTATTTTTATAAAACTTCTAGTTACTTTCTAGTCTTATTTATAAGTTATTTACTTAGGCCCTATTTAGGTAGAGTATTACTAATTTAGGCTAAGTTAGCTTAGTTACTAGTAGTATAGCTAGCTCTATTTTAATTATTATTTATAGGGCCCGCGCTGTTGCTAATAGGATTATTACTAACTTAGTTAGCTATTATAGATAAGATAGCTAACCTTATAGATAGAAAGAATTCTCTTATCTTAGGTTAGTATTAGCTGCGCACTCTTACACTAACTATACTAGGATTAACTAAGTATAAACGGTAATAAGACAGTATATAATAATATTACCTCTTTAAACTACCTATAAGGAAAGAGCGATTTAAATGTTAGGATAGTAATCTATAAGGTAGCGCAAGGAGTGTATTATTGCATAGAAGGGTGAATGGTAGCATTCGTGTATAGACGAGACGAATCGCTACCCCGCAGGGAGACAATTCAAGGCAGCTTATAAGAGAAGGATTACCTAACCCTAGTCTAGGCCACCGGCCCTAATAATAAGTATTAAAATAAGAAATAAAAGTATAATAATAAACTACTAAACTACTAACTACGCTATTACGTTAATATATATAACTCTAAATATAAAAGTATAAGCTATATAATATACGTAGATAACTACTATAAGGTATACTACGCAGATAAGATATAGAAGCTACTTTCTAGAAGCTAGATATTAATATAAGTAGGAATAGTTTAATTACCCTATAAACGAATATAATAAACACCTATAGGATAAGCGCGAAGCATAGTACTTCCTCTAGAAAACTAACGCGAAAAACACGGCATGCACCCTGCTAGTAGATAGCATCTATATCTAGGATAAATAGTAAAACTGCCTAGAAGCGATGTGTAAGAAATATTACTATAAAAAGAAAAAGAATAGTTTTTACTTACACCCTTTAGTATTTACTATGCAAATTAATTCTAGATATAGTATAAGATATAAACTACGTAGAGGATAAAGTAATAATAACTATTAAGCACCTAAGCTTAGATAACCTTTTTTAGACTAAAACTAAGGCAGGAAGACGCCTTCTAAGAATTTAATACTATAGGTAATAGAGTATTAATAAAACTTACTATCTAAGTTAGAAATATTAAGGCTAGAGCTATAATAGACTTAGAGGTATAGAAGAACTATATCTTACCTACTACTACTAGAAAAGCTAGACTTATATTAAGATAGAAATAATAATCTTACCTTTTATACGTAGGAGATAGGGCACTAATGCCTAAAACACTAAGAATAGACTATAAGGTTAAAGCAACGCTTAAGATTAATAAATACTAAGAATAGATTACCTTTAGTATACTAAGATCCTCTAGTTATAAAGTAGTACTTAGGTTACTATAGTTAAGAAGGTATAACCTATATATTAAATAGAATAAAGGAAGAATATCCTTAACACGCTATAACTATATATTATAGGTAGTACTTATACGTTAGTAAAGTCTAATAATAGATAAAAGAGAACTTAATATACTCTTATAACTAGAAGTTAATAAATATAAATTAACCTTAGAAGACGCTAGTAGAAACTACTAGGTTAAGAAACGTAAGGATATAAGTATTAGCATAGCTTATAGCATCCCTAAATAGTATAAGAAATAGAAATACTTATTTTAGGAAAGAGAAGGAAAAGTAAACTTACCTAAGCACTAACCCTAGAATTATATAATTAACCTAGAAGAAGGGAAAGTACTACTCTTTAGACTACTCTATATAAAAATAGGTAAGAAACTTAAATAGAAAAGAGAATTTATAAAGAAAAACCTAGAAAAGGGATATATTTAAACCTTAAAATTACTAGCAGCTAGCCTATTTACCTTTATAAGAAAGAAGAATAGAGAACTACAATCTTATATAGATTATTAAAGGCTTAATATAATAACTATAAAAAACTAATATTTACTACCTAACGCAGCTAAACTAAGAAATAGACTTATAAAAGTAACTATCTTTACCTTACTAGACCTCTAAGATAGCTACTACCTTATACGAATAAAAGAAGGGGAAGAATAGAAGATAGTATTCTAATTAAGATATAGACTCTATAAATATCTAGTTATACCCTTTAGACTTACTAATATACTAGTAATATTTTAAGCACTTATTAATAACGTACTATAAGAACATCTTAACATATTTATTATCACTTACATAAACGACATCCTCGTCTTCTCTAAGTATAATAAGGATTACTAAGAATATGTTAAGGCGGTACTTAGTATATTAGAAGAAGTAAACCTACGCCTAAAACCTAAGAAATGCAAGTTCTATATATAAGAACTTAAGTTCTTAGGCTTTGTTATTAATATATAAGGCATTAAGATAAGCCTAAATAAAATTAAAGCTATATGTATATAGCTATAACTAAAAATAGTAAAATATATCTAAGAGTTTCTAGGATTCTGTAAATTTAATAAACAGTTTATTAAAAAATACGTAGTAGTTACTACACCCCTAATAGAACTTATAAAGAAGAATATACTATTTATATAGAGAAATAAATAAGAAAAGGCCTTTTAACTTCTATAAATAGCATGCATTACACTACTAGTGCTTATTAATTTCTAAAGTAATAAACTATTATAGATTAAGATAGACGCGAGCGACTAAGCCCTTAAAGCCTACGTAAAATAAGAAAGAAATAGAAAATAGCACCTAATAGCTTACTACTTAAGAAAGCTTATAGATACAGAAATATAATATAATATCTATAATAAGAAACTATTTATAATTGTTAAGGCACTTAAATACTAGCGAATCTACGTATATAGCTGTTTTAAGCTTATTATCTTTACTAATTATAAAAACCTTCTAAGATTTATAATAATAAAGGATCTTACGCTAAGATAAGTAAGATAGTCTAAAGTACTTAGATAGTATAAGTTTAGAATTATATATACACCTAGAAAAGAAAACGGACGCGCTAATATACTAAGCTAATAAAGCAACTTAGCTAAAGATAAAATAGTTACACGCGCTGCTATCTTAGTAAAAAATAAAGATAAGTTACTTAGCCTATTATAAGAACTTAATATACTCCTTATAATAGAATAAAAAGTACCTAAAGAGTAATAAGAATAGGTTATTAAATAATACTATAATAACCTAATGTACAGGCACCCTAGCATTATAAGAACTATAAAACTTATTTAGCGTAACTACTAATTTAAGGGAATAAAGTAAAAGGTTATAAACTATATTTAGAAATACGCAAACTACTAAAAGAATAAACATAGTACTTATACACTATATAGAGAGATGTAAGCTATCTAGATTCTAAAAGAACCCTAGACTAATATCTCTATAGACTTTATTACTAGCCTACTAAACTTTAAGAACTTAGTAACTAATACGTCCTATAACGTAATACTAGTAATTATTAACTAATTTACTAAGTATATAGAGATAATTCTATTCTATAATACCTATATAGTAAGATAACTTAGATTTATAATCCTAGACTAACTAGTTAGGCATTATAGAATACTAAGGATAATTATTAGTAATTAAGATAAGCTATTTATATCTAACTATTAGATAACACTAATAGCACTTATTAGAATAAAATAAAAACTATTAACGGCCTATTATCTATAAATAGATAGATAAATAGAATAAATAAACAGAACTATAAAAACCTACCTAAAGATATATAGTAATAAACTATAAAATAATTAGATATTACTGCTACTAATAGCCTAACTAGTATATAATAATAAGAAATTAGAAGTAATAGGACAAATACTATTCTATACAAACTATAGAAGATATCTATATCTCTTTAAAAGAACTCTACTAATAAAAGTATAAACTAAAATAGTAGCTAATAACGCTAGAGACATATATAAAGCATATAAAGAAATAAAGAAAAATATATAAAAAGTATAATAAAAAAGTATTAAATATAATAACTAAAAACGAAAAATAGCACCTTAGCTAAAGAAGGGGGATAGAGTATATCTGCTTATAAAAAATCTTTGTATAATATAGTTAAGTAAAGGATTAGACTACGTAAAAGTTAAACTATTTTTAGTTCTTAAATAAATTAGTCTAGTAAACTATAAACTTTAACTTCTAAGTAATATAAAGGTTTACTTAGTATTTTATATATCTACTCTAGAACTAGTAGACTTATAGATACTACTATAAATAATATTCTACTACTAAAAGAATAAAGATAATAAGTATAAAGTTAAAGCACTATAAGGCTACTATAAAGTAAACTAATAAGACTTCTAGAATAATAAC